>CANUEX010026352.1:0-19242 GCA_948099535.1 Jatropha multifida | reverse complement strand
ATTTTAAAATTACTTAACTTACAACTTGTAAATACTCATTAAGTCCTCTTATGTTCAAAACCAAAATCATACTTTCTTAATACATAAATATACATAGCTTAAAACACTTAAAAGTTAACATTTAAAAGATAAAAACAAGCCTTACCCACTAAAGAAGGTTCGGCCTCTTATTGAAAACAAAGGAGGAACGATTTCCTTCATTAAAAGTCTTAATTCCTAAATCAAATTCACTACTTAAAACCATAAAAATCATTACTTGAAATAATTGACTACAAAATCCATTTTTACACATTCAAACCTTCTTTAAGTCTTGAAAAATGCTAAAACATTGGAATTCAAAGTAAAGCTTTGAGCCATCATCAAATTGCTTATAAACAAACTCATTTAAGTTAAAATCAAACTTAGAAATCAAAGAAAATAAAGTGTCCTTCACCTACATAGGTTCGGCCACTTCTTCCAAATCAACGGGAAAATGGTTTCTTTTCAAAATAATCACACTCTCTTAAAAGAATACAACATCAAAACACATTTACCATCAAAGGAAATCAAAGCAAAGAACAAAATCAAAGGCCTTCCCCTTTAGGGAGGTTCGGCCAACCATGGGGAAGAGGAAAGGAGTTGTTATTCTCCCCATTCAAGCATTTTATTAAGCTTAAAATATATAGAAAATCATGTAAAAGCATTCAAATACTCATTCCCCAACTCAATTCACACAATTCTTAAAATTCCATTCAGAAATCTAAAAATTGAAAACTTAAGAAAATGAAAGGGGAATAGAGATATTAGTGCACTAACCTCTTAATCAAGCTTGAAGGAGCTTATAAAGCTCTACTCTTTAGCTTTTTTCTTCCCTTTAAGAGAGGGTTCACAATCTCTTCAAGTAGGAAAAATTTACATTAATATCAAAAATTAACACAAGAGGTAGATTGGGCATGATGTAAAGCATTAATTACAAGTCTAAACCTTAAATTTCACTTATTAAATCACAAATTCTAAAAGTCACAACTTACTTGCTTCAGTGGTAACTCCAAACTCCAAGCTTAAAGACTCCAAATTCCTACTTCTTTTGCTTAGTTCTTAATGTTTGATTATTAATTCAAGGCTTAATTAGGTGATTTGGGTGTAGTTTAGAGGTAAGAAATTGAAGAAAATGGAAGAGAAGGAGAGAAGAGAAAATGGCAAGGAGAAGGGAGGAAGAGGAGAGTGAATAGTGTTGCTTGGTGAGTTGTCACTTTAAGTGGCAAAGTCAAACATGACTTTTCTCTTTTATGCCAAATGAATGGCTATGATCAAGTCCTTAGTATTCTTATCCAATGGCTCTAAATATTCATCAAATAATTCTCCTCTAATTATCATTTAACTCCACCAATTAATAAATTAATTTCACAAAAATAATTTCTCAATTATTGCTTAACATACTGCACTAGAAAACACTATTCATTAAATGTCTTAATTCTCCAAAAATATTCATGAAATATTTTCTACCCTCCTAAATTATGTAAATATGCTCCAAAAATATTAAATAAAATATTAGACACACGTAGTAATTTTTTCGGACCAAAATAATATCAAGTCCCAGACTGATGGTACTATTCACAGATCAATAAATCACTATTATCGACACTGAAAAAGACACTAAATAAACAGACTGTTACATGGCTGATTTGTTGACTGCAAGATTTTTGTTAGAATTTGAAATGTAAATGCCCCTATTCTGTTTTCTGATGAAATGTGCTAGAAAAGTGCAGTTATATGAATGTATGCACTTATGAATGAATCAATTTATTACTCGAGATGTTTGATATAGTTCCTGCCATTTCATTTCATCGAGATAAATTCACGGCATTTGCATATTAACACAAACTCAGCATGACACACTTTAAAGTTAATAAGAACATAAAAGGTGAATATAATGGGCTTGGCCATAACAGTTCGAGTTACACATAGAATTTCTTCAGCCTATCCACGTTGATCGGTTTGGTGGACTTATCACCATCCATGTCTGATAACTTCACTGTGTCTCTATAAAACATCTTCTTGATCAAGAATGGGTCTTCCAATTTCGGGCTCAAACTTCTCCCCTTAGATCGGAGCGTTCAATCTCATCTGTTGTAAGATCAGATTTTCTGACTTCAGCAGTTTCGTCGTGACTCCCTTTTTAAGTGTTTAGCAATCTCCATCTTGTAAAGTTGGTCCATGATTCGAGAATTAAGTCTTCTTCTGCTCATTGGCGTTCTAGAATTCTGGATTCCATCACTAAGCACAATGATTACACTTCCATTTTAGTAGGTGTTGCGGTTTTTTTAACCCAAGTATGGGGAAGGGGTTGCTTTGTTCACAGATTTGGCTGTGGTTTAATACCTCATGTAGTAATCTAACTGCTCAAACAAAAGGAATCTAGGCCATTTTCGTCAAAATATTATCTTTCTTTTATTTTCTTCTGTTCTTTTTTTTCTATTTTCTATTTTCTTCTTTTCCGTTTTCTTTTTTTTTTATTGACATTTCTTTTGCTGCCCTAGTTTCTTGTACATGACTTAATGACGACTAATAGCATTTTGTCTTCTTATTGAGGTCGAACTATGTTATCCGTCACTATACGATATGGGATCTTAAACCTGCAAAGAAGACTTAGTCGCCTACTTTGTGTTGACAACCTTTTAAGGATTTTGCCCTATCTTATCTTGGGAAACAACCTATCATTGCCACTTCTCCATGGGAGAAAAATGATCTCTCTTTGTTAATCGCAAAAGGATCCTGATACAAAGTTTTCTTTACTCGTGTGGACACTTGAAACTACTGTTCAAATCAATCCCAACATATTCTCAGCTTCCTTCATCAATACATCTCTCGCCAATACATTATTTGACATTCTCTTGTACATCTGCCTGTGCAAGACTTATAAACTAAAATGTCAAGCATTATAAGGCTCATTTGCCATCTCTTGCAGTTGATTCAAGATGTATTATTTTGGTCGCTTACTGTTGGATATTAAAGAACTACAGTTGATCATTCGCCATTGATGCCTTGTTTAGAGTTTTATAGTCTACATACATATCTACCTTGCCCATTTTCTTTAGGGACTCAAAATGAAATCGGCTAGCTGATCGAAATGAAGAACCTCATTTTGAAAATCAATAGAAATCTATTTGCCACTCCCCTCTAGCCTGTTTGGTTCTTGATCCTTTTTCGATTCATTGGCTCATCCTTGGATACCGAGATATTGCATGCTCAGCCATGGATCTGTCTATCCTAGAATGTCTTCATAACTCCATGAGTAAGCTTATGCATTGCCTGTGGATAGACTTTGAAATTTCACATTTAATTCCAAAGCTAGGCTAGGCCCGATTAACAAATTTCAAGGATTTTTTTGTGTTTATATTAACATTAAGCATGTATGATGAATTTATACCAAATATGCGCATGTATTTATCTTCTTGATGAATGCAAATATCAGGAGAAACATCAAACAAGCAAGAAAAATTGAATTTCATTACATTGCACAATGTTGACAGTTCATCATAAATAAATTCAATAACAGAAACACATATCGGCAGGGTCCTCAACTTTCTCGAAGCATTTTCAATGCGAGCCCTTACTACTTAGTAGGGTTCTATTCTCCTTTACTGTATTTATTTTCTTTTTAGCATCCTCTTTCTGCACCTTAGTAGCTTGTCTCTTTTATTGTTCCTCTTTTTTTCTTCTTCTTATACCTCAAATTCAGCTAGCACTTCTGCAAAATTTTTTCTAGATTCGATCATATACAAATCCTCAGGAGGTGGCATATTTCGAGATTAGGAGGTGCATTGGTCACACTTATTAGGATCGAAATTCATCCGTTGTGGCACATTAGTGGCTTTTTACTCCAAGGCGGCAGTTGTTGTATTCATACTGGTATTTAGAGCCTTAGCTGACTGATTGGATCTTTCAAACCCAGACTTAATGAAATAATTCCCAACTCGGTCCCTATACCTCTCGTCTTCTCTAATTTTGTCTTTGATGGCAGTTCCCACTTCATAAACCTAAGAGAACTCAGTTAGTGGCATATAATACATCTTCTCATGGAATATTGGCAAGGTCCCCTTGATAAAGATCTTTATCTGCTCTTTGGTATCTGGCTTGTTCTTCATTTGAGTGACTTTGGCTCTCCATTTAGACATGTTGTCTGTGAAGGATTCATCATGCTTCTGTACAATTGGTTCAAGCTCCCTCAGATTGACGCCTATATGAAGATTATAGGTATACTCCTTGAGAAATATGTTGGTCAGTTTGCCCCAGTCTCTCCTGAATTTCCTATCTAGGTTATAGTACCAAGTTTAAGCAGATCATGTTAGAAACATTGGGAACATCTTTAGAATTTCCCTTGATGGCAATCCTGCCAACTCCATGATTAATTTGTACTATAGAAGGTGTATCTTTGGATCACCAGTCCCATCGTACTTTACTACTTTCGGCATCTTGTAAGTGACTGGAATTGTCTATCATAGATCAAGTTCTTCATCCTCATCGTCATCCAAATCCATATATTGATCCATGCCTTTGGACCTCATGAAAGCATGTAGTTTTACAAGCTTCTTATCAAGCTTCTCAAGTTTTTCTAAGACAATAGGCTTGGGTTCTCTACTTGGTAGATATCTTCTTGAAAAACTCTTCATCTTGCTAGGTGTCGTCAACTTGTTCTTCTTTCACGGGTTCATTATTAGCTTCTTCGGCATCTTCGATTACCACCTTTCCTTTTCCCTTATCGGATCTTGTGAGTTCTTCAAGGCTGGTTGCCACTATTCTCTCAATCACCTTTTCCGCTTCCGTAGTGGGAATACTAGATTCAGCCATTTTATTAGAAGGAATAGAGTCTAGAACTGACAAATCCGTTTGACCAGGAGAACACCCAATCTCAAAGCGGGAGCCTGATGAACTGGAAGAGATCACACTAGGCGGATCAGAAGGCGTTGAAGGTTCTTCAATTTTGACAAAGCGATTTTCTTACCTCAACCGACTGCCTGCTCTCATTTCTTTCTTTTTATGAGGTGCTACATGACTGCATAAAATTGAGGTTAGTCACATGATGTGATGTATGTATGCATGTTTATGGAATGGGACACGAAAAAATGATCACACAACACAATCTCATGAAATGCAACTAATGTCGTTTTCTGTCGTTACTCGATTGTGATTATTCAAAATATAATGAAGAAAGACTTTCAAGAATTTTAGGAATCAAAACGGACTTTTATCTTCTAGTCAAATATTTGGAATGTTCCTTTTTTTTTTTGCATTCAAATAGTGTTGACATTTGAACAATTCCTTTTTTTTTTTACATCGAAAATATTTGTCTTAAAAATAAATGTCCTCATATATTGGTCAAAATGTTGACCTTTAATAATACTCCAAATATCACCATACATATCCCAAGACTTTTCGGGATTTTCGAGAAAAATTTTTGACCCAATGCAGAAAATCTCATATATTGCTCAAAAATGTGTTTTATTACAGTCGACAAAATTTGGTGCTACCGAGGTGTTTATACTCTTTTTTTTTTACAAACCCAACACATATAAAATATGGGTCTTCATATGTCAACTCCTGAACTTGATTCATTTTGATCCAAGCATTTCTCTTCAGTCTCTCTCTTTAATACTTTGAACAATGGAACCGAGGCATGACAGAATACCCCTATAAGGCTATAAGAAAACAAGTTAAGTGATATATGAATGCAACACAACACAAACATAGCAAGTATATATGAACAAAGGGGACGGGAGTAAGGAAATGCATGACCTCCATCCTTGTAGCATGATTCATGGTCTATAATCTCTTCTGTTCCTAGGACATTTGGGTTAGGCCCATAACCAACATGGGGTTTTGAACCTAATGTTTCTCACATTTATTTGATGAATGTATCAAATAGATATTATTACGGTATATCCTAAGAGGAAAGAACTATGGTCCACTACATGAGCTCAGGTCGGATATGCAGAGTCTTGGGTTTCATAAACGAGAGTTCGTTGTTTTCTCCCATTTACTTTGGGTCTAATTAAAAGGTGATAACGGATTGTACCAACTCTTTTGATATACCCAATGGTACTTGACCTATGGGAGGTGTATATTAGTGACGGATCTCAACAGTCGAATAGCATGAGGAGATCACATCCCCCAATATCATCGAAGGGTGTTGGGTAGTGTAACAACCCCTTTTCGACCCCATAAGGCCAAATAAGAGATGTCACATTCTATGCCAGAGGCATGTTCCGGCTTGCTTATTAATGCAGATCTAGTATTTATTGTTGGAAAAAAAAACAAACAGTGAAGTCTTGTAACCCATAACTTGCTTTAAGTAGTTAAAATATATAAGTCAAGAAAATTTAAATCTTTCAAAGCAGTAGTGGTAACCCATCAAATAGTTCAATAATAGTTTAGGTAATCCTAGAGAAAATGACAAGAATGTCCTTTGAAAATACTATTTAAGAAATGATTACCTTTTAATAAACATTCCAAAGTAACAACGAAATTCTCAAAACCCTTTATAACATTTAATGTTCCATTATAATAAAATGAATTGTCAAAAGAAACCATTCTCAAATCTAACATTTGTAATTCCAAAAAAATGTCAAAAGTTCAATCTCAAAATGAGAGTCCAAGTCTATGTGGAACAAATCAAAATCCTTACAGAGTTCAAGAAATAAATTAAATGTACTGAAATAAATAAGTTCCAAGCCCCTCATAGCAAACTAAAGCCCCCTTTATTCCAAATCTAACACATGCCATGAGTCTATAGTTTAGACTCACTCTCTAGTCTGGAGGTAGAAGATCTTCTCTCTAGACACAGGTACTCAAGATCCACAGCTAACAAACTTCAACCTACGCGAGTTTAAAATATCGCGCTGAGTATAAAATTCAATGGTACTCAACAATATATATGTATTCACACAGCATAGAAGTATGATCCATTGAAACCATACACAATATCGAAATGTCATGTACAACAACAAGTCACATTCTCATACTATATCTTTATGCGAACACCTATAGTATAAACACATCCAAATTTGCGTCTCAAGAACCCACTTCAATCAGTATGTATAAATGATAACTTGTCTCTCCAATAATTCATATATAAGTATTTCCACATTACATGCAGTTAAATAATCACATAACAGTGTTAATTCAGACATGTGATAACATCTAGTTCACGAAGGTAACTCAAGTATTCACATAATATCTTCAACATAAAGATCGTACAATAGAAGAACCTATCACTTTATCTGATAATCTATCCGTAGTATAAACATACATGTTATAGTTTTATTACAGTATCTTGTATAATAGATAATCATATTAATAATCCTATAAATAACTTGCACAATAAGTAATCATATATGAACAGTTTGTAGGTAACTTGAATTACAAGTAATTGACCATTACAGTTGTGCTAACCATATCATTTTCTTTAGTCCAGATATTTAGGCCTTAACAATGACTCAAATAAAATAGAAGCAGAACAGGTAACAGTACGGTGTTTGATAACTGTCAGACTAATACTAGCTAGTTAGCCTTTTAACAGTAGACTTATAAAATCTTTTAGATACAGAGTCAGTAGAGTGCGTCCACTCATCCTGAAGACATCCACATGTCTGGCATATGATCATAGCACAATCCGAATTAGAATTCATAGCATGCCTTATTTTCAGAAACAGATAACTATATTCTAGCAACTATTCAACCAAGACGATAATAAGAGCCTATCAATTCTTTTTAAGTCAATCCAATTTAAATCAACTTTCAATTAACATCCACAACCAAAATGTCAAGCAATACACATAACAAGTAAACGTATCTGATCACAATCTACTCATTAATCATAGAAGCTCATAAGCTTCTTATAAATCCAAAACATCCATGCTCATACATTTTCACAAGTATTAATAATCTCACATTCGTAACAAATATTGCTCAAGTAATTCAATTGAGATCGCAACAACGCACAAACATCTTAGTCCAACGTTATTCATGATGTCAAGTAGTAAGCGTACCTAGTGTATATCACTTAGTTTTCCAAAGTATAACTCCAAATTGGCATTATCAAGTCATAAGCACACTCTTAGTTCATGGTAGTTCATAGGTCAAGCAAATCAACATCATAATAGTAAAGTTTTAGTGTGTTTTCTAATAACCCATTTATTATACAAGCAAGTATAATTTCGCATATCAAGTTTAGCTCAAGGCATATGAAGAACCAATCAGATCTCACCTTAGCTAAGTTTATTCCAATTTGTAATCACACAATGCATAGCATTGAACTTCAATAGATTATTAGGATAAATAACTCATCAAATCAGAACCAACTAACCAATATCCCCTATTTGTTTTCATGGTCTAATACTAAACAAAAGTTAACTCAATTCCCACATTCAAACTTATATTAAATTCTTAGGTTATAACAACAAATATAATTAAGCGATAGTTCTCAATTAAGATCAACTAAACATAGTTCATATCTTGTGTATTCTCCATTGATGTTCATATGATACTTTAGTCTCATTTAAAGAGGATTCTAAGGAAAACCACATCAAAGATACATTAGGTATGCATTTAGAGTGTTTAGGCAATATTAGAAGGTAAAAAATACAACGTAGCATTGAAAGGGATAGTGGAGAGTACGGGCTGGGCGTGCTAGATGGCATGACCATGCTAAAAGGGTCACAAAATATACCTATAGTCAGTAGGAAGCACGAGCTGGGCGTGCTACATGGTATGACCATGCTAGAAAGCCAATTTTAGTAGTACACAGCACGAGCTGGGCATGCCTGAACCAATTTTACTATTTGATTCATAAATTGAGCTATAATTATCCGAATTCAACACAAGAGAATGGGTTAGAAAGCTAACAAATAAATCTACAACTTTTATTTAGGAAACTAGTCAAAAACTAGGCATCTTAGATACCAAAATAAGCAATCAATCTGAGTATATAAGTTTGATGCCATGACAGAACCAGTTCTTGTTTTAGATCATAACTTGAGCTACAGGCATCCAAATTAGACACAAGAAGATGGTTTGGAAAGCTAAGAAGTAGAGCTAAAACTTTTGTGAAGAGCTCAAATACAAATAAAAAACGTAAAGGGTCTAAAAATAATTTCTAAGCCGAACCAATAACACACATAGAATCAAAGTTTATTAATTCAAGCAACTTACACAGAATTTTCAATTTCGACACTTAAAAACATCATTTCTCAAAATCAATAAATAGAAAAATAATGATGTTCATGATCAACAACACCATTAATAAAAATCAAACTAAACATATAATTGTAGAGCACATACATCACTCAAAGAAATCAAGATAGACATATACTTGTAGAGCACTAACCTCAAACCGCACAATAGCGAACCAAACTTCACAATTATGCATTCTCTTTACCTTTATCAACCTTAGAAGGTTCACCCTTCTCTATGGGCATGAAAAGTAAAAACAAAACATAGACATCAACCATTAGGGATTTGAAATCTCTTAATAATAATGACTCTAATAACATAATCAAATTAGAGAACAACATACGAATTGCAAAACAGAAACTTACCTTGATTACAGTATGCCTTCTGTGATCACAGCCTAATTACACCTTAATCTTTTAACTTCAATCACTATCCTAATGTTACTAACTCTCAATTACTAACTCTCAATTTTCATATGATTATAGATTCCAATGGTCAAAATCACAGGAATAGAAGAAGACCTGTCTTTCTCTTTTTTTTCTCTCTCTTGTGTGTGTGTGTGTGAAGAGGCAGCACTCTCTTTTCAAAACAGGGTGTTGGCCACTCTTTTTTTGATTTTAGGTTAAAATATATATTTTCTCTTTTTTTCCTTTCTTTAAAAAAAAACACAAAATGGCCCATAATTAAATAAGTCCACCTATTTTAAACCTCATTTAACAACATACCCATAAATGAAATACCATTGATACAATTAAAACTATACTTTAACAAATAATTTCTCAAATAATAAATGAGTAATAATAATAATCAATAAATCTTATTTGCAAATCAAATCCCAATAATTGACAACAAATACCAAATTAATTATTTTAATGCCCAAATCAAATCAATTTAGAAAAAATATTTTAAAATCAATTTAACATCATTCTCTCTCTCAATTTCAAATATCTAGGTGCAACTAGAACCGTATCACATTAAATTCTATAACTAGGCTTCCTAAGGCACAACTTTCCAATTCGCAATTTAGACTCCATTAATGCACGAATAATCAAACACATAACATGTAATGCATGAATCACAATCTAGACAAAATAATTATGAAAATAATCAATCTGAATTGAAATTCATACCAATACCCCAATTTGGTAGCAATTAGCAATCTAGTAGTCATTATTTATAATTCCATAAATCAGGGGATTACAGGTAGAAATGAGGATTAAGAAGAGATTAAATGCATGAATGACATTTATAAGTGCATAAAATTTAAACACAATTTAAATTAATAACACAATTAATAAATGTGAATATTTGGACAAATAATGGAGTTAACTCTAAATAATTTTCCAGCAGAACCGTCAGGATGAGGACGACATGACTTTCACTCAACGTCTCTTGGTTTTCTCAAGAGTTTCTCGAGTAAACCAAATCAAACAGGTTTGGTTTATTTTAATTCATAAAATTATTTTGTCCAATCTTATTTTAATCCATAGAGAAATGTCTCCATACTTTGGTAAGATTTTGATAATGTTGGAGTCGCCACCCTATTTTATTAAAATTGGAAAAATGTCTCGAATTAATTAATTTTTTGAAATTAATTAATTCGATTTTAATCAAAGTGAGTTCAGGAGTTGGGTACGAAGATGGGAAGGTGTTAGGCATTTATTCCATCCGGTCCAAACTGGCCTCCTAGTTGTCCAAATATTTATTATTTATTAATTATGGTATTAATCTAAATTGAGATGCAAAATATTTTTATGCAATTTTTGAAAATAAGTCAAACATACATATCATCACATATAATAAAATTAAATCATTCAAAAGAAAGGGGGAGGACAAAAGAATTACAACCCTCCTAAAATACATTTTACTCATTAATCACATTAGATATTCTCATTTCCCATTTAATTAATACAAATAAACATTAATAAAATTATTACAATCTTTTTGAATAAATCACATTAAACTCAAAAATTAAAACAAATATATTCAACCATTATAACACATTCAAACAACATGATAGATGCAAGAATTAACTAAAAATCATCAAAATGGAAATATTAGTTCAACAATAAAATAAATTAATCAAAATAAAAAACAAATAATAAAATAGTAGAATATAAATTAATATAAAAATGTCAAATTTGTTAATTAGTTAGATAAACAACATATAATATATATTATAGAACAATAATTAAATGGGAAATCTGCAGATTTCTGATTTTTTGACATTTTTGAATTTCCTGATATTTATGAACTCCAAATACTTTGGTATGGGATGAAAGTTACTTCTAATGGTGTGAGAACATTAACTTAAAAGCCAAATAACTCAAAAAAACACCAAATCATGTCTAGATTTTGAGATTGAAATGGGTTAGGCCTAAGGGTCGAAAATTCACGTTTGATCCGGATGAGTACGTTAATGATTTTAATGAGTATTTGTTACTAGGATTTGTAAATTTTGTTCATCTAACAAGATGAATATTGTGATTATGAGCTTGAAATAATATTAAAAATGTTATACTTTATTTTATAGAATTTTTTCTATGGACATTTAATTATTATTCTATAATATATATTATATATTGTTTATCTAACTCATTAACAACTCTAACATTTTTTACATTAATTTATATTCTGTTATTTTATTATTTATTATAAATATTAGTTCAACAATAAAATTAATTAATTAAAATAAATAACAAATAATAAAATGACAGAATATAAATTAATATAAAAAATGTTAGAGTTGTTAATGAATTAGATAAACAACATATAATATATATTATAAAACAATAATTAAATTTCTATAGGAAAAAATGCTAGAAAATAAAATATAACAATTTTAGTGTTATTTCAAGCTTATGATCACAATGTTCATCTTGTTAGATGAATAAAATTCACAAATCCCAACAAGAAATACTCATTAAATTCATTAACATACTCATCCATATCAAATGTGGATTTTCGACCCTTAGGCCTAGCCCACTTCAATCTCAGAATCTATGCACAATTTGGTATTTTTTTAAGTTATTTCGCTTCTGAGTAAATGTTCTCACACCACTAGAAGTGACTTTCATCCCATAACAAGGTAATTGGAGTTCATAAACATAAAAAAATCCTAAAAGTCAGAAAACTAGAAATCTATAGATTTCTAGGCTTAAGTGCTTGGCGCCAAATCAGCCTAGAAAGTTGCAGATTTTCTGCAAAATTGAGTTTTTGCGGATTTTTCTCACAAATGACTCGATTTTTGATATTTTAACATCAGAATGAACTGAAAATATGAAAGAGATAAAGTTTAGACTCTCAGTTTACCTAGTTTTAAAGAAAAATCATTGATTTACTTGAAGTTGGTGAAGAACACCTCAAGAACACTTCGTCTTTGAAGATGATCCAAGTTTGTGTGTTTGATTCGCTTCTGGAAGTGTTTGTAATCCCAGAATACACTTACTATGTGTTGATAACACTCTCTCAGTCATGAACTAGTACAAATCTTAAGATTTTTGTGAAGAAATTGAGTTTAAATTGTGTTTTCGATTTGATTTTTGTGCTTGGTTTTATGTTTTTAGTTTTTTTGTTCTTAGTTTTCTCTCAATTTTGCAATTGCCAAATCAAAAAATTGCCAGCCCCCTAACCCTAGAGTTAGAGATGAATTTATAAGCAAATGGGTATTCTGATACTATTCACTGCCTATGTGGCATGTGGGCTCCACATGTGAGCCCCACAAACTATCTGATTTTCAATTTTTCATGAAATCGGTTCATATTGTACCTGCATCAACGTAAGTCACGAAAATTAATCATGTGTGCACCCGGGACTCATTTTCAAACCCTATTTCGGCACAAACCCCAAAAACGTGAAAGTGATCCAATAGATCCAATTTCTTACCCTAGGATTACTAGTTCAAGAATCGAATCAATCGGACATTTCGAACTCGTTCTACCATGAGAAATGTCATCACCACCGATGGGTCCCTTAAGGGTCACCAATTGGCCCCACAAGTGGGCCCCACTAGGGCCACTATAGGCCCCAACAGTAAACTGACCTGATTTTTATTAAATTGGTCTGGGTGATGCATGGAGTATCATATGACATCGAGGCACGTCTCAGGTGAACCCGAGATGCGCTTATGGGTCCCGTTTTACAAAAAATAAGAAAAAGGCACTAAGGGTTGCGCTTCTTAGACTCAGATCATTGCTTCGGAATTAAGTTCATTGGGTTCTTCAACCTCTTCTTTAGCAATACAAGTTATCATCACTGAGTCTATTTTTGGGGCAAAAATTGAGCGTCTACAATATCTTCTTTTGGATCCCTCTATGCTAAACTGTTTTAACACTTAATCAACATATGTGGATTTAGATAATCATGCAGCCTATCAAATCTATCCATAGAGATTTTAATACCAAGTATATAAGTTGCTTCTTTAATGGAGACATTCTTGGATAACTAAACTTTTAGAGTAATAGAATGTGATTTCTTAATATGTTATCAACATACAAACTAAGAAATATGATTCCGCTCCCACTGACCTTCTTATACACACAAAGATCATCCACGTTTTTAATATAATCAAACTCTTTTGATTATTACGTTAAAACAAACGTTTTTTATTTCTTAAAGGCTTGCATAAGTCTACCGATGGACTTTTGCAGTTTTCATACTCTATTAAGAAATACTTTTGATTCAAAAATCATTGGATTTGCTAATTAAAAATGCAATTTTGACATCAATATGAAAAATTCTATAATCACAATATGATGCAATTGCAAGTAAAATGTCAAAAATTTCTCCTTTATATTTGTTAGGTTCGAGTCTCCACAAGAAGATCCAACCTTTATAAGAATACAACTCATCCTAATAGATTTACGTCGTGATTCTTTAACCAATGTATTTTGACTGTTCATCTTAATGCAACAATCTTCTGTTCTAGTTCCGTCTTTTATGTATGTTTGAGGTTTTTTAACTTTTCAATTTCTACCTGGCTCCCACTTCTTCCTTTAAAGATAAATATTTTTTCTAGAAAGGTAGCATGTTTTAAGATGAAAATTTTTCTCTCAATAGGATGATGTGAAATAATATCCAATAATTTCTTTTAGATATCCCACAAACTTACATGTATCTGATTTAGCTCATAACTTATCAGATTCCAATCACTTCATATAAGCATATTGACCCACATCCCATATGGAATCTAATCAACATATTTGGGTGGAACTCTATTTAGAAGGTATATCACACCATTAAGACTCATCCTAAAAAGGATGAAGATAATTTTGTAAGACTAATCATGGATCGTACTATATCTAATAATGTACGATTCATATATAATAAATAATCTAAAAATGCTTAAGTATTTTTTGCCTCGATCTAATAAAAAATGTTCTAATTTTTTAGCTAGTTTCTCAACTTCATTTTTAAATTCTTTGAACTTTTCAAAAATTTATGTTTCATTATATACACACGACCATATCTAGTATAGTTATTAGTAAACATAATGAACATTCATATCTACTTATAGCTCGAAAAGTAATTGGTCCACATATATCTAAATCTATTAGGTCCAATGATCTTTTGACCTTTCACCTTTTCACCTAAAGGGTGTTTTAGTCGTTTTACCCATTAAACAGGATTCACAAGTTTCATATGATTCATACTCATAAAGGTTCAAAGTAACTTTCTTTACGCAACTTAGTGATTCTTATTTTGTTAATGTGACAAAGTTTATAATGCCAAAGATATGATAATCTTTATTATCTATTTTAGATTTCTTACTGTTTATGTTGATGAGGAACTTATCAATAGAAACATTATAAAAATCATCTATATTAATTACAGTTTCATAAAATTATTATTATTATAAAAGAACAACCGTTGTTCTTAATAATAGAATTTGAATCCAATATTCAAAATATAATATGAAACTAAAAACAATGTCTCTACTAAGTACTAAATAAAAATAACAATTATTTAATTCTAATTTTAAGCCTAAATATGTTCCTACAGCTAATACAACAACCTTTACTCCATAAGCTACACATAGGTTTCTCAATTTTTTATTTTTCTTTAGTTCCTGCAAGTTATTAATATTACAATCATATTAGGTATCAAATACCCAAGAACTAAAAATAGAAGAATTAATTTCAACCGTAAACATACTTGAAGCAGAAGCTTCTACAAGCTTCTTTGCTTTCACAGTCGCAAGATAATCCTTACAGTTCCTCCTCTAGTGGCCATATTTGCCACAGTGGTGGTAGGTTCCCTTTTCTTTAGTTACACCTCCATTGGGCTTCAATGCCTCCTACTTATTTTGCTTCTCCTTGGGCTTTTTCTTACCCTTAGAAGATTGAACTAGAAGTATAAGAGCGCTATCCTTCTTAAGGGCTCCTTTAGTAGAGGTAAGTATACCAAGCAACTCAGGTAAGGAAGCATCCAACTTGTTGATATTAAAATTCAAAATAAAATGTGAATAGCTAGGTGGCAAAGACTGTAAGACTAAGTCAATACTTAGCTCATGGTCCATAGCAATGCCCAATTGGCCCAATTTTCAATATAATTAATCATTTTCAGAATGTGGACATAAAGTGAAGAGCCTTCTGCCATCTTACAATGAAACAATTCCTTGGAGGTCTCATACCTCCCAAACCTACCTTAGGAGTCAAATAGCTCCCTAAAATGCAAGATAATGGTGCGAGAATCCATATTCTCATACTGCTTTTGAAGTTCAGAACTCATGCTGGCTAACATCACACAAGTCGCCTGCTCATTGTCATCAGTATAACGATTGAAGTTATTCCTTTCTTTTTCAGTAGCATCATTAGCGGGAATATCAAGTTTGTTCTTGTCAAGGATATATAACCTCTTTTCTTGCTTGAGAACAATTCTCAGATTGCAAGACCAATCAATAAAGTTTGGTCCGATCAGTTTATTAGCATCAAATATGCTACGCAAGCATAAGTTATTACTCATGGTGATAATTGATCTACAAATATAAAGATATCAAGTTTTAATTTCATGCAACACTAAATTAAATAAGGCCCTTAATTTTAATTTAGTTCTCCAACTAGTTTATTCAAATTAATAGCCCTTTCCATTAATTTGGAAAATCCAGTGTTTAGATCTCCTAGTAGGCTAAGATCCCAATTATTCTAAATAAACTTGGATTTTCCCAACAAGTTATATTAAATTAATTTAGGTAGATAACATAACTTGAGTTTGTTAAATGAACGAGAAGGAGAACTTACACAGGAATAAGTTTTGAATTTACGGTGAGAATGGAATATGATTTTAGATCAAGAGGAGAGTCATTTGTAACAACAAGCTAATGTTTTTTTTTTCTCTAAAAGGGATAGGAATTCAAAATTTGCCCATGAATATGTGAAGGGTAAATGGAAAATGAATAGGATTATGGGTTTGATGTAAGAGGCAGGAGAATGGGTGGGTAGTGAGTTGGGAATTAAAGAAATAATTTTGGAATACTTTCAGCAAGTATTTGTGGGGAGTGAAGAAGATACAAGTGAGCCAATTCATTTGGTTCATCCAAAAGTTACACAGGAGGATAATAATTTCTTGCTTTGGGTTTTCATTTATGAGGAGTTTAGAGTGGCCACTCTTAGCATGCATCCTGATAAAGCTCCAGGACCTGATAGACTAAGCCGATCATTTTTTCAAAAGACTTGGCATTTGATAGGCAAGGATGTTGCGGATGGGTGTTGGTTATGGCTTGAGAGATAATTCCCTGTCTGATACCTTAGTTGTTTTAATTCCTAAAGTTGTTAATCCCCAAGGAGTTAAAGATTTTAGGCCTATAGTCCTGTGTATTATGCTCTATAAAATTTTTTCTAAAGCTCTAGCAAATAGATTAAAGCATATTTTGTTTAGAATTATTTCGAACAGCCAATCTGCATTTATTTCGGGTAGAGTTATTCAGGGTAATGTATTACTTGCATTTGAAGTTCTCCATAATATGAAACATAAGACAAGAGGGGGTGATAGAAATGTGGCTCTTAAAACAGATGATACCAAGGCATATGATTGGGTGAATTGGAATTTTTTGAGGGATATGATGTTTGGGTTGGGTTTTCATGCGAAGTGGGTAGATTAGATCATGATGTATGTTATAAATGTTAAGTATTCAATACTTTATAACGGAGGGCAGTAAGCCCAATTATTCTGGAAAGAGGCCTTCATTAGGGGGACCCTTTTCACCTTATCTTTATATTTTATGTTCGGAAGGTCTCTCTGTCTTGTTGCAAAATGTGAAACAAAGAGGTTTAATTCATAGGTGTAGCGCAGGTGGCAGATGTTCAAGGATTTCCCATTTACTATTTGTTGATGATGCTATATTCTTTATTAAAGCTTCTGTTTGGGAAAGTAGTAAGCTAAAAAATATTTTGGGGACTTATAAGAAAGCTTCTGGACAAGCAGTTAATTATAACAAGTCTGGTGTGATGTATAGCCCAAATGTCCCAACTGGTACTAGAATTTTAATCTCTAATGCTTTGGGGGTTCATAAATCTTTAAAGGGTGGGAAATATCTATGTCTTTTGTATCTTATTGGTAGAAAGCAAAAGCATATTTTATGACATTAGAGATATGTTGTGGAATAAGATTTATGCATGGAATAATAGGCTTCTTTCTTAGGTAAGAAAGGAGATTCTTTTAAAATATATTGCACAAGCTTTACCCTCATTTTATATGAGTGTTTTTCTTCTCCCTTTGTCTTTATGTGATGAGCTTCAGAAGATTATGAATTCTTTTTAGTGGGGGAATAAGCAGGGAGGGGGAAAGGGTATGCACTGGTTTTCTTGGGATCACTTATGTCAGAGTAAAAGGGATGGAGGTATGGGATTTCATGATTTGCACTACTTTAATTTAGCGATGCAAGGTAAGTAAGGGTGGCAGCTAGTGTCAAAACCGAACACTCTTATTTATGATATTTACAAAGCCAAATATTTTCCAAAAGGGAATTTCTTGTCAGCTTCATTAAGAAGCAATCCTTAGTTTTGCTTTGAGAAGTGTTCTCTCATTTAGGAAGGTCCTAAATAAAGGAGTGCGATGGTGTGTGGGAATGGGGATTCAATTTTTATTCGGTCCGAACCTTGGATTCCAAAGAGTGGGGGTTTTTAAAGTCAAAGATGGGCTTCATTTTATCCATCTAGACATGTGAGTTTGTGAGATTATGAAGGAACATTGAAGAAGGTGGGATTTTAAGAAGCTTGTGGAGCTTTTTACCTTGAATGATGTGAGGGCTATTCTCAATATACCCTTGAGTATCTCTAATATTGAGGATAGATTGATTTGGCACTTTGAGAAAAAGGATGAGTATAGTGTAAGGTCAGCTTACTGTCTAGCTCTTGATATGCTTGCTCATGGCGGTGAAAGATTATAGGGAGTTTTATGGGGTAAGATTTGGTCACTTCATGTTCTGCCTAAAATGAGAAATTTTCTGTGGAGGGCATGTAGTGCGATATTACCTACAAAGGTTAAATTGGTTGAGAGGGGTGTTAATGTTGCTAGAAGCTATTACTGGTGTGTTGAGGGGGAGACCAAATATCACATTTTAGTTGGGTGCTATAGAGCTCAACAAGTTTGAAGACAAAATGGGATTTCAATCCCACATGTAGTATCATTTACTAATCTTTTTTTGTAGGTGTTAGAAGCCTCTAGTGGTTTTGTCACGACCCGTTTCCATGGGCCGGACCGGCACTAGGACCTGGGTAAGCTTAAGGCCCCCGAGGCCCGTAGTAAGCCTAATCTCTGATTTCAATACCATAATTACATGAAAATATTCTACAAGTTGGCCCATTATATTCTTAATAACTAAAACTATCACAGGGCCTTATTTTATTCAACTCAATCATTCCCATAAAGTCTTACATACACTTAACATTATTATTACAATCATAAATCTTAACATAACTGTGGATTTTCTACTACTGTACAATTACAAAGAATGCTAAATAATTCTATCTTATACATTTACATAATCCTTTAAATAACCTCTAAGGAAAGAAAACTAATGCTCCAAATATACTC
>CANUEX010026350.1:0-10824 GCA_948099535.1 Jatropha multifida | reverse complement strand
TTATTGATAGCTATGTGCTTTCCTATAGATTGAACAATGGGCCCTTATTGAACAAATAATAAGAAAACACTAGAGATGGGGTTTCTCATAAACTCATAAAACACATAAAAGCCAATCAAATTTGAAGAGTATACTTATCACATTTAGATCTCTTTCTTCCAAACACAGCCCCATTGCACTTGTCGAAGCGCGATGCAAATACTTCCAGCAGCATTTCTCTCTCTTGTGGGTCTGGCTACATAGCGCTTGCCTAAGCGCTATTACAATACTTCCAGCAGCAGTTCTCTCTCCTGCACTGGTCTCTCCCTGTGCTTGCCCAGGTGCTAACTGTAGACTTCCAGAAGCGTTTTTGAAGAGTTAGCACCAATTTGATAGCTTCATCAAAACTTCACGAAATTAGCCTCCAAAGATTCCTTTTCAACAAACGTAGCATTTCCTATGGAAAATATGAAAACCAAGTGAAAAGTCTTCATTTAAGCCAAAAATCATCCATAGACAATAATCAAATATATAACATTTTATGCTAAATTTACAAGCTATCAGTATTCTTTTATCTAGTCCCTAAAATCTTTGGATTCTTTCAAAGAAAGGTAACTCTTGAGAGCCTTGAAATCCCTTTTTCTTCTTTTTCTATTTTATTTTGGTGTGAAAAACACCCGTTCTTTATTTGGTTGAGAGAGAAATCTATGAATAACCAAGGCTTCTAACTATGTCAGAAGTGCCGCACAGCACTAGGGAAGGGGTGCACACCACAATGTGTGGCATATGCCACTTCTACAATCAGAACGCCCAGTTTATGGTTTTATGACACCTTTATTTGGGAAAGATCTGAGCACCACTACATTGTTACTTATATGCCCTATAACCAATTTGATTGGTTATATTTTGGGTTATAATGATTCATGTAACAAATATTTGATTATTAATAAAAGAAATTTATTTATCTTTTATATTCTATTGATTGAATCTTGGTAAAAGATAAAGTCTATGAGACAATAATGCTTTGCAAAATAAATTATAATGTGGTTATAATTATGAGTTTTATATTTGTATTAAAGCAATGTCTCTAAATATTCCTGGTCAATGTTCTCCTCATTATTGGATGATGATTAGAGTTATTGAGACTGGTCCATATTATGTTCTTTCCTTAAGGAAGCAACTGTTCTCATAAGCTGAGATATATATGATATCTAGAACTAATATGTAGGTGCTTGTTGTTTAAACAAGTCCACTGAATTGACCTGCATGAGGATTCCATATGGAGAGTTACCTATGTCTATGGAATACTCAAGTGATGGTTGTGTAAGTGATCCTTTGACTTGAGATTACTAAGCTATCTTATATAGGGATGACTATGTTTTGATTCTTTGTTCACATTATTCATTACATGAATAATAAGCAACGATTAATTGGACATAGTAAAAACTGTATGGAGATACTTGTGTAATTAAAAGAGGATTCATCACCCTAGGTAAATTAGAAAAAATGTTCTAATTGTTCTCTACTAGTATTGATTAAGAAATCTTTGCATAAGGTGGAATGAAATTAGCAAATGAGATTTGAAATTTCATTCAATTGATCAAAGGCTAAGGTTAAGAGAACTAACATGATTTAGTAAAGCAGACACACTCCATGCCTAATTACTAAATCAGAACATTAATGATGAAGGGATATTAATTACACTGGTAAATCATGCACTGAAAGGTTAAGTCAAACCACTTTGATTTTCCAAATATTTGGATAGTCTTGACATGTTGCTAGACAATGTACTTGACCTTCGCTGTTGAAATATTTGTTGCCAACATATTTGGAACCTAAAAGGTCACACACATAAGAATGAATATGAGAAAGTGAAAATGAGAAACCGAATCAAGTATGACTTGATTACAAATAAGTTTAGTGGAATTAAGGATAAAATTGTAATTTATATTTTGATTACAATTTTACCTAGATTATTAAGTATTGACTTAATTCTTTTGTGTCTAAAATTTATTAAGATAAATTTTAAATTAAATAAACATAATATTTAATTATGATTTATTTGTTTAAAGAGTTAAATAAATAAATATAATTGATTAAATTGAAAATCCTATTAATATATGTATTATCATTTATTTAAATTGTTTAAATAAATAAATAGGCACATATATATTTAGTTATAATTTATTTATTTAAAAGTTTTAAATAAATAATTATAATTAATTAATTTGCGACCTAGAGTTTTTCTATATAAGGTTTAAGAAACAGTATAGACTGGATGAGTTGAACATGAGAACAAGAGTTATTACTCATAGCCACAAAACAAAAGAGAGAGCCTACGGTAGCTGGCACCATCATACGCTCTAATCACTCAACCCTCTAAAATAGTTTAGAGTTTTTTTATTGTCCATTCGTGTGAATACTGCTAGAGACCGGATGTTTGGACAGCTTATGGTTTGCGATAACCTAATCCTGTAGATCGAAGTTTCAAAGAATTTGCAAAAGAGATATTCTTCTAAACATATTTTATTATCTTATTCGTTTAAACGGATCCATATTGGTATAATTAATTTGTTTTAATTATATTATTCTGCTGTGCATATTTGATATTGAAACTTAACAGTGGTATCAGAGTTATCGTTTAAACATTTAAGGTGTAAAATAATATATTGATTGTTTGAATTAATTCCGAATTAATTCATGTGCTGAGATTTGATATGGAACAAAATTCAATCTGGTGTTTTACAAATTTTTCCATAGATTTATTTTCAATTAAATTTGATTTAATGGAATTAAAAAAAATTTGTAACGGCCTGACTCTAACTACCAGAGGAATTGTCCGCTTTGGATCAAGCAGGCTTCCCCATACAAGATCGGCAAGACCCGCACGATTTTGTCTCGCAGGTGAAATGGTAACTAGGAAGGATTTCTAATAGGGACGTGAAGTCCATTTTGGAGAAGACAGTCAATACAACTAGGAAGGATTGGAGCCTTAAGCTAGATGACGCTCTCTGGGCCTATCGGACAACATACAAGACTCCCATTGGTATGTCCCCGTACTGTTTGGTATTTGGTAAGCCATGTCACTTACCAGTGGAGTTGGAGCATCATGCATTTTGGGCAATTAAATAGTGCAACATGCAATTAGAGGAAGCTAGTGAGTAAAGAAAGTTGCAGTTACAAGAGTTGGAGGAACTTCAAAATGAAGCTTATGAGAGTGCTAAACTCTATAAGGACAAGACCAACACTTTCCATGATCAAATGATTTCCAGGAAAAATTTTAAAGTTGGGCAAAAAGTTTTACTTTTTTATTCACGACTTAAATTATTTCTTCGTAAGCTTAAGTCTAGATGGATAGGACCTTTTGTGGTCACTAACGTATTCTCTCATGGTGTAGTGGAAATTCGAAGCTTGGAAACTGATAAAAATTTCAAAGTTAATGGCCATCGTCTTAAACCATTCTATGAAGAATTCACAGCTTCTAAGCCGGAGGAAGTACATTTGGTCAGTCCGAACTTGGAGGAGTGACCCGGGAATGTCTAGCCTAAGACGTTAAACGAGGGCGCTTGTTGGGAGGCAACCCAATGCGAGGATCTGTTCTTATTTCTATTTTATTTTCAGTTATTTTATTTTTTCTATTTTAATATGGGTCATCTTCTTCCTTTGGTCTCTGGTTTATTTTCGAGTTTCATGTTGGGGAGCTGGTTTAACTGCCATGGGTAAAACAAAAGAGGGCTATTTTAAAAAAAAAAAACACAAGTCCTTTTGTTCTTTTTATTGTGTGGCCATAGTAACTATTGTGGCATTTCTTTTATTTTTTGTTTTTATTCTTGATTTTATTCTTTTATTCTATTTTATTTTTATTTTGTTTTTTTATTATTTTATTTATTTTCTTAATTACCTTTACCCTTATTTATTTAATTTTACCTTTTGCAACTGCTTTACCCTAAAATGACTATTCCATTACACACTCTCTCTCTCTCTCTCTCTCTCTCTCTCTCTCTCTCTCTCTCTCTTTGTTTCCCGTTACAGCCCCAAGGCGCCGCCAGCCGTCTCAAGCCGGACCTCCACCATGCCGCGAACCAAGAGACAGGTCGCACGGCTACCAGGCGGCACAATCTCTTCCATCCCGCAGCCGCGCCATCCGCCTTCACCATCGTCGTTGCATTTTGATTCAAACAAGGAGGGCGGCTCGCGATCTCCATCGTGGGTCCCTACTGCGCCTCCATCTGATGGCCCTGGACCCAGTACAGCGCCGCCAAGGGCGGTAGCGCGCTCTGCCTCTCCATCGAAAATCGCACCTTCAGCCATTATCGTTGCCTCCAGTTCTATCGCTACCCAGTGTCAGCGACAGCGCCGCCGGATACAAGTGACGCCACCTCTGCCTGAGCCCCTAGCTAGCACGTGCCGCCAGACCCAGCGAGCTCGATGCGTCATGCCATCAGCCCAGACCCAGTATTAGTCAACCGTGCGATGACCACCGCGCCATTCGGCTTCTCCGGTCTCTCATCTCATGTCTATTTCTTTCGATTTGCCTATTTCCCCTGTTGCTAAGCCACCAGCCTCAGTTGACCAGTCTGCCCCTACTGCACCTTCGCCACAAAGCCATGCCCGGATGAGGAAAGGTAAGAGTCACTACTGTCCCAATATTGCTGATTTGGATGTTGCGTTGAGTTTCGATTTGATTACCAACAAACAGAGGTACGCTTTTGTCCGCACTCTTGAAATAATACCATGTCATTCTATTGATGTACCTTCCCTTGTTACGCTTAATTTGCATGATGAGTTTTGTAATTAGGTTGATGTTATTGGTTGGCGCGAATTTTTCTTTTGTCAGTGTCCCGCATTGGTCGAACTTTGCTTGGAATTTTATTCGACCTTTGAATTTATCCATTCTTCTGAGTCTTTCAGTCTTAGTACACCTGATGCCATTCGATTTCGTTTAATGGGTCGCATGCTTAGCTTTTCTATTACATCTTTTAATGTCACTCTAGGTGTGCTTGATACTGAGTCTGCTGCGAGTGCTACTTATTTGAATACTTACTGTGATTATTCAAATGAGTTTGATGCTTTAGATGCTTATAGGACCCTTACTGGTAGGCCTGACACTCTTTATTCTGCTAGTCGGTCTAAGGCTAATTTGATTCAGAATGCCACACTACGCTATATTCACCGTTTCTTGGCTTTCACATTTTCTAGACGCACTAAGGATACTATTATCCTCTCAAGACCTGATTTATTTTTCTTGTGGTGTATGGTCACTAGGAGGCGTGTAAATCTTGGGTTTTGGCTTGTTACCCAGTTTGAGAGCATTATTCATTTTCGACGGGATATACTTTTAGGGTCTATTATTACTATGATAGCTGTAAGACAGAGTGTGTTGGATCTTGATGCACATACTTTGCATGTTGCATGTGCCATGCCTCCTTTGGATTTACCTGTTTTAGATTCTATGGGTTTATTGCACCGCGAGGAGAGCAGTTATTTTTCTTTTGCTCCTACAGGTCCCATTATTCCACGCCAATAGCACGTCTTCCGTAAGAGGAAGGAGACTGCAGCTGCACCTTCAACATCCGCTCCTCCTGCTGGGCAGCCCGAGGTCTCTTCATCTCTGGTGTCTCGCATGGAACGTTTGGAGGGCAAGCTTGACTCCCTTACTTCCACGGCCACCGAAGTCCACACTGTCTTGCATGCCGTTGCACGCCATTTGGGGTTATCTTAGCCCCCGCCCTCCACTTAGCTCACGCCTGCCTCCACAGGGAAGCTTTCTTTCCTTTATCTTTCATTTTTCTTATTCTTTTTGGAAATTGAGCCTCCCTTTCTATTGTTGATGATTCCACATTGGGGACAATGTGAGGAGTAAGTGTGGGGGAGGATGTGCTTTTGGAAGTGCTTGTCTGTGATTTATTTGTTTTTCCAGCTTATTTTTGAATAATTCATTGATTACTTAGTATTACCCTACTTATTCCATGAGAATTTGTGTTGTTTACTTTGTATATACAAAATTTTTGCAAATTTCCTTCTTGTCTTGAAGTGTGATTGATTTTCTCTTTTAAGATCATGGGAAGCGTTCTTTGCCCTTTAACTAGTTTCTTTTGCATTAAATTGGCTCTTTAGAATTTTAGGCAGGTCATAGTAGTCTTTATTGTGACCTTCTATCTTCTCCATACTGTAGATAGCATCGCTTAATCACTCTATTTTTTGTGCAAATCATTTAGATTTTATTAATAGGTGGAACTTTAAATTGCTTGTGCTTAATTCATTATTGTGCACATTTTAAAACTCTATTTAACTTGTCTGAAGTGCTACTTTTGGATGTTTGGATGTATGATTTGAAAGGAAGAAGGGTGCAAATCGTGCAAAGCGATGTAAAAGGTGAGGAATAAAAGAGAACGAAAAAAGCGATAATGCACATGAGTTCTCTAAAAAGTTTCAAACAAAAAAAAAAGAAAAAGAAAAAAAGGCAACAAAAAAAAGACAAAATTTGCAACAAATAAATGAAAAACGATGAGTGGAGAAGGCACCTTCCTTCCTTTTGAAAAAAATGACACCACGTCCTAGAGTATTGTACTTTAGTAGGTTAACCTTATGTTTTAGGATGTGGCAACTTCAATTCTGGGTGGAACTTAATAAGTTGTGTGCGTAAATTTTCATATCTTTATGTTTTGTACTTAATGGGATGCCTTAAGGTTGCTGTGTATTAGTATGGTGTTGATGGAATAAACAATGATGATTATTACCTTGCTTGTCTTTCTCTCCAAATTTTCAATATTTTGTTAAAAGAGTGCTGTTGTAGGGTGAAGTGTGTTTCTTTGTGAGTTTAATTGAGACCTTGGTCATGCTTGAGGACAAGTATGGAATAAGTGTGGGGGAATATGATAGCTTGTAAATTAAGCATAAAATGTTATGTATTTGATTATTGTTTATGGGTGATTTTTTTGCTTAAATAAAGACTTTTCACTTAGTTTTCATATTTCCCATAGGAAATGCTACATTTGGCAAAAAGGAAGCTTTGGAGGCTAATTTTGGAAGTTTTGGTGAAAGTTATCAAATTGGTGCTAAGTCCTCAAAAACGCTTCTAGAAGTCTGCAGTTAGCACTTGGGCAAGCACAGGGAGAGACCAATCTAGGAGAGAGAATAACTACTGGAAGTATTGTAATAGTGCTTGGGCAAGCGCTATGTAGCCAGCCTGCAGGAAAGAGAAACACTTATGGAAGTCTTGGCATAGCACTTGGGCAAGTGCTATGTGGTCCGCACCTACAGCTGAGAGAAAAGCTCTTGGAAGTTTTGTAATAGCGCTTGGGCAAGTGCTAGAGAGCTACGACCTGGATTTTGACAAATCTTACCAAACGTGAGGAAGTCTTTTTAAATGCAAGCTGATCCAAATTTTTAGGAATTTTACAGATAATTAAATATTTTAGATTTATTTTAAAAAGATATTATTTAGTTTTAGGGATTTTCTTGTTCTCTTATATATTTTGAAGGTTGGTAAAAGGGGATCGCTTCTTCTTCCCCGTTACTTTTCATTTTTATGCTTAAAAATAAAATACCAGATCCATTTTTATTTCTTCATGTTCTTCACAGCCATGAGCGGCTAAGTTCAATATTTTCAGTCAATGGTTGAATTCAGGCAGGGATTCTTCGCAATCGTGAGATCTAAATGTGATAAGTATACTCTTTAAATCTGTTTGGCTTTTGTGTGTTTTCTGCAATTATGAGAAACCCCATCTCTAGTGTTTTCTTATTATTTGTTGAATAAGGGCCCATTGTTCAAACCATAGGGAAGCACATAGCTATCAATAAGGTTGAGATTCGTATTGTCTAACTGAATTAAATAAGTAGCACATAATATAATTTAATTGCATCCAAGCCTTCAAATTATATTATGGAAACCCACAATATGTTTGAAATGAACCACGCTTGTGAGTTTGTTGAATAGGGCAGGGTCTTTCTAGTTTATACTGCTGTAAATGGATTTAATTTTATCGCTTGTTTAGGGTTGTTCATTAATTAGGGATTATTCTAGCGCTTTGTCTGTGTAATCTAATATTACGGAAAGATTTTTCGGAGGCGCTTGTCCAAAGATTATAACCTGTCAATCTTTCAATTTTTTTAGAATTATCTTTGTATCAGTGATCGATCAAGAGAATCCTGTGCTGTAAATCATCCTTGGTTGAATCGTTTCCTATTTATCGCTTTCTATTACTTAGTTATTATTTTCAATTGCAACTTGATCAAAACCCCCTTTTTATTTATTTGTCTTTATAAATTTGTTTCAAATTAAAAATCAGGTTTTGTTAGTCTCTAGGGTTCGACCCTTCTTTTCCTATCTACAATTTATCTAGATTAGGAAACCAAGAATTATTTTTGGTGGCTTTGACACCCATCAATTTCAGCCATCCTGTTAAGAGAAAATGTTCATCTCAAAACATGCTACCTTTTTAGAAAAGATGTTTATCTTTAAAGGAAGCAGTGGGAGCTAAATAAAATTTGAAAGGTTCAAGAACTTCAAACTTACATTAAATGGAACTAGAATAGAAGATTGTTGTATCAAATGAACAGTCAAAATACATTGGTTTAAGAACCACGATGTAAATCTGTTAGGATGAGTCGTACTCCTACAAAGGTTGGACTTTCTTGTGGAAACTTGAACCTAACAAATATAAAGGAAAAATGTTTGACATTTTACTTGCAATTGCAACATATTATGATTATGGAATTTATCATATTGATGACAAAATTGCATTCTTATTTAGCAAATCTAATGATTTTTGAATCACAAGTTTTTCTTAATAGAGTATGCAAACTGCAAAGTCAATTGGTAGAATTTAGAAAACCTTTACAGAATAAGAACATTCGTTTTAATGAAATAATCAAAATAGTTTGATTAAATTAAAAATGTGGATAATCTTAGTGTGTATAAGAAGATCAGTGGGAGCGGAATGATATTTCTTATTTTATATATATGTTGATAAATAGGAAATTGCATTCTACTACTATAAAAGTTTTTTCATCCAGGAATTTCTCCATTAGAGAAGTGACCTATATACTTGGTATTAAAATCTATATGGATAGATTTGATAGACCATTAGGATTTTCTAAATCCATATATGTTGATAAAGTGCTAAAACAGTTTAGCATGGAGGAATCCAACAGAGGATACTCGCCTGTATATAAATTTGATCCAGATGAAAGTTATTGGGCTGCTGTTAAAATTATCCTTAAGTATTTAAAAATAAGTAAGGATATTTTTCAGCTATGAAAAAACTAATGAACTAAGAGTTCACAGATATATTAATGTCATAGGATAAAATATATGGATAATTCGTTTTAGTACAAGTGGGAGATTGTTAGTTATATTCCCTATAGATAATTTGATTGGTTATATTTTGGGATATAATATTTCATGTAATAAATATTTGATTATTAATAAAAGGTATTTATTTATCTTTGATATTCTATTGATTGAATCTTGGTAAAAGATAAAATCCATGAGACAATAATGCTTTGTAAAATAAATTATAATGTGGTTATAATTATGAGTTTTATATTAGCATTAAAGCAATGTCTCTAAATATTTCTGGTCAATGTTCTCCTCATTATTGTACAATGATTAGAGCTGTTAAGACTAGTATATGTTATGTTCTTTCCTTAGGGGAAGCAGCTGCTCTCATAAGCTTAGATATATGTGATATCTAGAACTAATATGTAGGTGCTTGTTATTTAAACAAGTCCACTGAATTTACCTGCATGAGGATTCCATATGGAGAGTTACCTGTGTCTATAGAATACTCAAGTGATAGTTGTGTAAATGATCATTTGACTTGAGATTAGTAAACTATCTTATATAGGGATGACTATGTTTTGATTCTTTGTTCACATTATTCATTACATGAATAATAAACAACGATTAATTGGACATAGTAAGAACTGTATGGAGATACTTGTGTAATTAAGAGAGGATTTATTACCCTAGATAAATTAGAAAAAATGTTCTAATTGTTCTCTACTAGTATTGATTAAGAAATTCTTACGTAAGGTGGAATGAAACTATCAAATGAGATTTAGAATTTCATTTAATTGATCAATGGCTAAGGTTAAGAGAACTAACATGATTTTGTAAAGCAGACACATTTCATGCCTAATTACTAAATCAGAACATTAGTGATGAAGCAATATTAATTACACTGATAAATCATATACTGAAAGGTTAAGTCAAATCACTTTGACTTCTCAAATATTTGGGTAGTCTTGACATATTGTTAGACAATGTACTTGACCTTCAAATATTAATTAGTTAATATTTGTTGCCAACATATTTGGAACCTAGAAGGTCACACATATAAGAATGGATATAAGAAAATGAAAATAAGAAATTGAATAAAATATGACTTGATTACAAATAAGTTTTGTGGAATTAAGGATAAAATTATAATTTATATTTGATTACAATTTTACCTAGATTATTAAGTATTGACTTAATTGATTTATGTCTAAAATTTATTAAGATAAATTTTAGATTAAATAAACCTAATATTTTAATTATGATTTATTTATTTATATAGTTAAATAAATAAATATAATTTATCAAATTGAAAATCCTATTAATATATGTATTATGATTTATTTATTTAAATTGTTTAAATAAATAAATAGGCACACACACACACACACACACACACACACATATATATATATATTTATTTATAATTTATTTATTTAAAAGGTTTAAATAAATAATCATAATTAATTTATTTGTGACCTAGGGTTTTTCTATATAAGGTTTAAGAACTAGTATAGACAAGACAAGAGTTGTTGCTCATAGCCACAAAACAAAATAGAGAG
>CANUEX010026338.1:0-68522 GCA_948099535.1 Jatropha multifida | reverse complement strand
AGGAACAGTTTGAACATATTATGACAAATAAATATTTGTATGAGAAAATATTTTTATTATATGGATATGGGCCCGAGCTGTGAATAGTATGTATTACTAATGCTGGGTCAGAATTATTTACTCTGATTGTCTTATGAAAATGTCATAATATGGGCTTACTATTCCGATAGTCAAATGATAATAGTGATGGATTGTGATAGTTTAGGCTTACTACGGGCCTTGGGTGCCTTAAGCTTACCTAAGTCCTAGTGCCGGTCCGGCCCACGGTTTTGGGTCGTGACAGTTACACCTGAAATGAAATTAAATTAAAATATCTAAAGTCGAATTAAATTAAATTAAATAATAATTGGTAAATTACATGTGGTTTCAAGTTCTATTTAGAAATCAAACGTGATTTAATTAATTGGCATTTAATTGAGTCACACTTGAACTTAAATTAAACTAAATTAGAACACCTTAATTGGAGTTGAATGATATATATTTAGTCACATTTAAAATTAAATTAAATTAAAATAATGCACCTTACTTAAAGGTAAACTAATTGGATAAGATTACTAAGTACCATGTAATAGGATCTGCTGGAAAATTTATAATGGTTGGCATTAGTTTATGCAGTGTTACAGTTTATAATGGTTGGTGTCAACTCGACTCTTCTTTTTATTTCATCACTTTGCTTTATAATCTTAAATTGTTTTTTCTTTAGCTGATCCTTCCGTCCAACCCGATTAATCTCTAATAAATCTCCATTACTGTCAATTGTGACATAATTCATTTTGCTATTAATGGGCTCTGTGAGGTCTCATTGCCACTGTCAATTTCGGTATAGTTCTGTAAGGTACTTACTAATACCATCTTCTCTTTCTTCTAATTATCAGTTCAAAGTTTTAAACTGTCTCTAAAAATAAAAGCCTTGCGGTTTAACCTAGGATTCCACCTTTGGAAGCCCTGGATCACTATGGATGTAATTTTGGGCTAAGTTTAAAAAACTTTGAAAGGAAAAAGTGTTCTTAAACTCCCATATGCGAAAAAAATTTTTTGAACTAAGTATTTATTTTATCTTTTAGCTACTTTCATTTCTTTGAGCTTTTATTTTTCTATTTTTCTAATTTTAGTCATCCGATTGGTATAATTAATCCGGATTCATACTTGAGTAAAGGAAGACAAAACGCTTCCTTTCAAGTGTTTAAAAGAACTCCATATTTAAAATTTAAATTCAAGATCACTGGTTAAGGCAGAAGAGATCACTGCCATCCTATCTCACCTTTCAAAGTGTGAGCTTTTGGTTTTTTATATCGTAGGTATATCATGTTTATTTAGACTTTAATAGGGATTGAACCGAATTAAATTGGACTGATTTTCAATTGAACTGTCATTTTTGAGTCGAATCAAGCTTATTTTTTAACATTAACACGAATCTTAACCTGTAAAATCTTTTTTCGATTTTGAACCGACACTAAATCATAGTTCTGATTCATTAATAGTGCAGTTTAGTCTGGTTTAAATCGAATCGGTTGCCATGCCTAATGCATAGTTTGCACATGTACAAGGCCATTTTTGGTATTCAGAAAAAATGCAAGGGACAAGTCTGTCTCTTGGGAAGAACCCTAGGGTTTCAACGAGCCACCTAGATTCTCCTTCGTATAAATTCTACAGAACAAGGCAGTTTAAAGCCTCATCTTCTTCCTGTGATAGGATTTTTCTGTTTTGGGAGAAGGATATAATCAGAAACCCTAGAACCATGGGAGTATTCACATTCGTTTGCCGTCAGTCCGGTGGCGAGTGGTCCGCTAAGCAGATTGCTGGCGGTGATCTCGAGGCTTCCGCTTCTTCCACCTATGATCTGCAGAGAAAGCTTGTACAAACCGCCCTCTCTTCCGACTCCTCTGGCAGTGTCCAGTCTTCTTTCTCTCCAATCACCCCTTCTTCCGCCGTTTTTCAGGTCTTGAAATCTCCTTCGCTCTCTCTAGACAATATTACTCGTTTTGTATATAGTTGATTCGATTGATTGGAAGTGAAATTGTTACTAGGGTTCATATTTTTGATGTATTTGTAGCAGCAAGAGCATTTCGTCTGTTTCAGTGGTAGCATTTTTACAGATATAAACGCTTGCTTAAATTTATTTCTTAATCATTTTTTGACATTTATGAACGTTTTTTTTAATTGATTTCCTTGATAGAAAGTGAAATTGTCACTGTTTGTCATATGTTTGTTTCCTGATCTGGTACTGTGCATATGTTGTTTGGAGCAGGTGATAATTGGTGGCGGCGGCGGGGGAGCTTTTATTGGTGGAGGAGCTGCTGCTGCAGCTCCAGCTGGAGGCGCAGCACCAGCAGCTGAAGCACCTGCTGCTGAGGAAAAGAAGAAGGAAGAACCAGCAGAAGAGAGTGATGATGATATGGGATTCTCTCTCTTTGATTAGAGAATATGCTAAGTTACTCTTTTTTGATGTGTTTTATTTGGTCTCTCTGTTTTGTTTTGCTGTCTCTGCTGGATTGGATTTAGATCAGATTAAGCATTTTGAATTAGAAAACACTTCCTATATTACTTAAAATGTCCATTGGTAAAATATTCACATTTCTTCCTAAAATGCTTTTTTTTTTTTTAATTTTATTAGCAACTATGCCTCTTATGTTTGATTAATTTCATGGTGGAAGCTTTTTGATCAGTTGATGTGGAGAGCCATTTCTTAGGGTTTCTGATTCATTGATGTGTAGAGACCTTTCAATTTTAGAGGATTGGTCATTTAGGTTTGTTTTTATGTAATGGTAAAGTTATTCCACTTCGACCTAAATATCGCGGATTTGGGTCTTGAAATAACCTCTTTGGGCAGTGATTACAAAAGGCTGGATAATAAGAAGGCTTTTGTGCATTGAATTACACTTCTTTTGTCACATGAGTTGCATCATTTCTCGCTGATCAAAGCTACTTTAGTACAAGAAGGCTAACATATATACATCTACTGCAAAAATAAGATTACGTTGGAACAACAAACTGTGAATTCGTGACCTTGCGATAGTTTTCAATTAGAAGCAAGAATGTGACATTTTGAATATATCAATTATTTAGTGATTGGAATATTTATAATTGAGTCTTTCAAAATGAATTCATTTATAAATGAGTTTTTAATGTTTGTATCAATTTTATCTCATATATAAAGATCTCTTTGTAAAACTACACCTTGTAAACTGCGTCTCTGCCTACTTCTGTAATTATTCTCGTAAATTTATTGGGACCTAACATTTAAAACTTAAAATAACTCTATTTCAAATTAATTTACTTTGCACCAAAATTACATTGCAAATTACTATGTAGCAAAAAATAAAAAAAAAAAAAAGAAAAGGAAAGAAAGAGGTCGAAGACTAACTAAGAAGAAGAAGAAGAAGAGGTGGCGTTGGTACATTGAAGTAGTTGTTATTACTACTGTTTTACAATTCAAAATCTACAAACGATAGGTGATATCCACAGACCATTTCCTTTAACACTACAATAAAAGAAATGAACAAAATACAAATAGAAACTATTAAACAAAACATTACAAAAAATAAAATAAAATAAAATAAATAACAACGCTAAGTGACATTTAAGTTGGAAAACTGAAGAATTGATGAAGAAGAATATAAAGAACATCATTAAAATGATTACCTGCTCCCCATGATAAAACATATAGTTCATAGTATATTTGAGGCAAGTCATAAGAAGAAACTGTAATACTGAGAAGGAAGTGTGAATATGCAGAGACTCAAACTGCAGTATTATATATAAACTGTAATATTGAGAAGAAAATTTGTTTATTGTTTTATCGGATTCTATTCTAAATTTGTGGATAAATTGAAAATATATAGGTTAAATAGATTAAAACTGAATTGATATAGAGATATAGATAAGGAAAAAATTAAAAATTTCAAACTATGTAATTATATATTTATCTATTAAAAATACCGAGAAATTAAAACAGTTAAAAAAAAGAAAAAATCGATTCTCTATTTGTATATTTTTCAGTCAATAAATCAAATTAATACCTTATTTCTCATTCTTATTTAAGAAAAACAAAAAGTTTATAGCTTTTATGCCTTCGAAATTAATTTTTCGTATCAGTTTTATTATGCACGAATTGAAATAGCTATATATATATATATGCTAAATATATGTTATAACCAATAAATTATAAATAAGTTCTATGCAAGCAACTCAACGTGCGGCGTTGAAAATATACAAGTTATAATTGAATATAAGCGGTTTGCCGAAAATTCATTAAAAAGAACGATATATTTTGTAACTCAGAGCCAAGAATCACAATCAAGCTCCACAGTCTGTCAAGACTTTCGATTACCTCTTTCCAAAGAGCCTTCTGTTGTTAATCTGAAAGGTTCTTTTCTCCTTTCTTTTTTTTCCTGGTTTTTTTTCCCACTTTCTATTTCATCCAATGGTTATCAGTTAAATCCCACCTGTTACAATTCGCATGTTCTTTCACCCTTTTTAAAATGTTATTATTTTCCTTTCAAAGGGAAAATAACTGTGAAAAACACCAGTTTCTCCAATATAAATAGGCATGCAAGGGCTAACCATCCATCAATCATTCCGCCGTTCAAAAAAAAGGACAAAAAATAAAATAAAATAAAATAAAGGTAGAGAAAAAATGAACTCCTTCAACCAAAATCTTTAGTTTAATTGTGTTCAGAACTCATACAATATCCTGCATTGAATTCGTGTTTTCTAACGCAAATATCCAATGAAGATGCATTGTTAGATATCCATTTTAATGGAACAATGCTTAAAATTCATGTGAACAATTTAAACAAAAATCAAATACTTCAAACCTTTGCATCCTTCGGATCGGGAAAAGGTCTCTTAAATTACTGTTATCAATTTATCACCATACTCATTTTTGTAGTTTAATCTAACTCTGCTTTCCATTCAATTCTTTTGCCAGTGAAGTTGTTAGTAAACAATTGTTTCGATTTATCCTTCCTGCTAGATTCTTCAATGTTGCAGTTGCGGATGTTCTGAACCTGACCATAACTAATGGAATAAAAATACATTCTTTTCCGATCTGACCATCTTTCTTGCGTACTCTGATCCGACAATTCTCTGCAGCTAAGGCATCCCAGCATAATAAACAAATATATTAAATACAATGAATCAGAGAAGCAAAAATGAATAAATGATGATTTCACCGATAGCAGTCTAAGAACTCGAGAAAATGGCAGGCAGAGAGAGTCAAATACTAAGATAGCATTTGAATAAATCTGTGGAATATATTTTCTTTCACATGAATTTCATTAAACAAAATCATATGCAAAGAAGTTATTGTATGTAAATCTATCATTGAATTCATTTTAAATACATAGCTTTATTAGCTTGTATCTAGAACCTTCAACTTTAGAGGCTTATATCCTTGTTAAGTTTGTAGTTCCATTTGCAAATTTTATTTAGTCCAGCAGAATTTGATTCAGGTATAGACCAATTCAATAGAAACAAAAAGGAAAGAATTGTGAGTGCATTTTTATTTACAAGCACTAGTTTTGAAAATATAGACACGTAAAGGAATTTTACAAAATGTGGAACTTATTTCAACCAGAAAATCTTTAAATGTCAGATTTCATGATTCTCTAATACTACCTCTGTTCCTAAATGCTTGTCACATTTGAGAAAATATTATGTTCCAAAATACTTGTCACATTTGTAGTTTCAAGAAATAATAATTGTTTTCCATGTTTACCCCTTGTTTGTGACTAACAATTATTACTTCAATTTCTCAAAAATTTGGTTTTTGAATATATTAAATTAAGAGTAATATAGTCAATTTATTCAATAGTTTATTGTAACTTAGACAAATTTAATGGTTTTCTTAAGAGACATGAAATTCCAAATATGACACATTTCAGAATATAGGTAGTAATGAGTATAAACTTTTTCAAGATTTTATTGAACAGTCTCTAATAGCATGTTTCTTAATTTCTTACGGAAGAACATAAGCTCTGGTTTTTTCTCCATCACAATTAGTAACTCGTACAGATGCGCGCACACATGCACGTGCACATGCGGGCACACACATCAATTAGAATAAAGTTATACCAGAGAAAGTTAAAACTTTTTTCTACACAGCTCGGTAATGTCTGTAACTCACATTTTTGCAAAATGACTGCTGGATCTATCACATCTATAACAATCATATATCTAAGGTTTGCAATATTGAGCTTTTTACTAAATATGATTCTAAGCAAAATCGTTGTTTCATGTGTGAAATATTCATCCATATCTGTGTGACCTGAAATATGGAATGAATGATGCACGAAATATAGCAGTCTACAATTGGTAGCAAAATATCCTGAGAACAAGTTGCCTACGCTGGGTGGATTAGGTAAATCTTTTAATTTAGCGAAAATTGATCCAAGCTAGAGACATTAATTTTAGTTTTGACAATCCTGAATGAAAAAGGAATGAGGTCAACTCAATAACTGGCAGTTATTTGTAGAACCTTTAACATTTAAGTTTGTGATAATACAAGTGTTTACCAAAGGTATCGTATTCTTGAGGTTTTATGAGGATTGGTATTGTAAAGGTTTTAAGATTTAATACCAATGATTATTGCTTGCACACATGTATTCTACAATCGAAATTAAGTGTTTGCTCTGCACATATGTACACTTTTGTCAACTTGAATAATGTACAAATGTACGCTATTCACTTATAATTGGCTCAAACTCTAATTTGGAAACATTAAAAGACAAATCAGTACATAAATTTAGACTATAGGGAAGTTTGGGAGGTATAAGCTACTAGCTTCCTTCCAATCCCAAGCATGCTATAGAAAACAAAATAAAGAGAGAAGCTTTTACCCGAAGCAGATCGAATTGAGAAAAAAGCACAGTACATGTCCTGTTTTGGGCCCCTTCAAGCATGTTAACCACCTACATGCAGTAGAAAGATTCCAGGTAAAACAGGAGTTTAATAACATCAAGAAAGAAAATGACAGCGAAACCCATATCTTTTTGACAGCTGTGCCAGCACTCACCTCAGGGTAGAACTCCTTTCTCTCAGGAAGAGAATAGATTATCAAATTTTGAATGCCGCGAATCTACTCATCAGAATATAGAAAAGAGTTACAGTTACATGATATCTAATTACTGATTTAAATAACTGGAAACAATATTCTAGTATGAGAAGACAAATTGAACCAGCTGTTAGAGGTGTGACAAAAGTAACGAGAAATTTAATGAAGGAATCAGGTCAAGAGAACCTTATATCTGGAGCTGAAATGTCTTCTCTCAGTATAAAGCAAAATCTTCTTCTTTCCTTCGAAAAACCAAACTCGTGCACGAGATATATCCTCCGGTTTAGTGTAGCTAAAGAAAAACAGCTAAAAGTATTACTATGATGCTGTGGGAATTTACATCTCAGTAAGACTAATGGTTTTCTAGAAAAATGTCCTTTGTTCGCAAAAGTATAGTCTAATGAGGGAGGGGGGACACCTAGCATGGATTTTAATTGTACCAAATCTTTAAAGATGCTCCATTGCATCCTAAATCTAACAAATCATTTACAATTCTACCCAATATATAAAAATAGAAAAAAATTATTTTAGTACTAATTTAAGTATTTTATTCTTCTTCTTCTTCACTAGCATTCCATTTCTCTCTCCCTCTCTGAATTTGTGATCAGTAAAATTAGTATGATTGTATGAAACTATTTTGTGATATGAAAAATCATAAAAATCACAGTTTTTAACCATTTAAACAGAGGGAGAGGGGACCATGGAAGAGAAAGGGTGGAAAAGGAAAATTTATAAAAGATATTTTTATTTAAATTAGTATTAATATATACATATTTTTTCTTTTTTCCAACTCTTACTTATTGAGTCCAATTGAAACTAGTTTATCAAATTTAGGAAGCAACCATTCATTTTTAAAAATTTGGGTACAGTTGAAAATTCACATAAAGATTCGGGCTTTTATTATCATTAAACCTAAAAACAATAAATAAAAGCGAGAAAGACTTCTTCTTACTCTGCAATTGCACAAAAAGATGCATTCTGTGACTTCAAATAGTTACGGAGTCTAACATATTCAAAGTAAGAACTCATAAATAGCATGATTCCTCCCTGCACAAAAGTTTCCATAATGAATTCTCAAAGTATGGCTGTATGAAAATTAACATATCTGATTAGCAAAAGGGAAAAAGAAAAAGAACCTGGGTAGAATCTTTAATCTTTGGAAACAGCTGCATAAAGAAAATCATAAATCCACTCAATATCTGACTATGGCAAATGAGATAGCAGGTTTGTTCCAATCACCCAAAGAATTCTTAAAAGCAAATTTCTCCATATTAAGCTTATATAAATAACCTTCCAAACATTCATATAAGATCTGTAACCTCATGAGGTATCAACACTACATTAAAAATTTGCGTTCACAGAACATTTTGACGTAAACACCCACTTTGTCCACATGATTTTTATTTTAAATCTTAAAAAAGAAATCATATAATTAATTATTTACACATCCCCACTCAGCTAATAGAGCTAGCCATTTTCATATAAATATTATTATTATTATCTGGAATGAAAACTTTTAAGGTAGGACTTGAACTTTTCATAACTTCCCCAAACACTTTCTAAACATGACCCTCAAACACCTTTGCAGGTGGCTTCAAAGAAAGCCATTCAAATCCAACAGATATTGACTGTCCCCATTATGCTTCTTTGAAGTTGTAACAATTTCCCTCCTAAAATAATTCCAGCCATGAACCTGAATTGTTATTGACTGTAAAAATTCATACTATACAATGAAAGCCCTTATCAACTGACTTTGAATAGATTTATAGAAGCAGACGAAACTAAGCTCTCTTCAACTCTATCAACTCTATGACATCCTTTAAAACAATCCTACCAATCTTGGCTTCACACAAAATTCTCTTGCCTTGCATATTTGTTACTTTATGGTCATCTTGTTGCATAAGATTTTGCTTACATATTTTGTTATAATTTGTCTTAGTTAAAAAGGATAGAAGTCCTTGTTTTACGGAAAGAAGACGATATGGTTATGTCTTGTTGGGTAAGGAGTAGTTGTTGAGTAGAAAACCTTTTCTTCCTACAAAGGGGATCTGCTTTGAAAGAGAGAGAGAGAGAGCTGAACAGAGCTAAGAGAGATGGACAGACAATTGCAAAAATAAAGGAGGAAAATAAGTCTTTGTTTTATATGTTGTAGATCATTTGTTTTGAGTAATGATTCATGTTTTTTTCTTCATCTTCAACTTTTCTTTTGTTATGTGTTCAGGCGGAAGCTTTTGTTATGTTTTTGAGAACACTAAAACCAATCCTCATCTCAAATTTTCCAACAGATCTAATACTCCTTTTAGCTACAAATACTAAAACTTTAGTCTTCAAGAAAATCATTTCGAATAAAATGATATAGAGATCTCCTCCCTGACCTCCCCTATTACCCTCATTATAAAAAAATGTTACCTCTTCCTTCTCATCAAGATCACTAATTTCCCTTATCAAGTTTATGGTTGATTTGGAAGCTAGAAAGAATAGGATTTCTGTGGACTATGGTCTATGAAAGAATATTATTAGGACCCAAGCAAGACTAGAACAGATGGTTGGAACCGTATTTTTAGGGGGACAAAAGAATCCAAAGAACACCAGTTTCTAGGAATTCTCCCTAATTTTGTTGACTCATTCTGCCAAGTCATGTACAACTTGAGAGTTTTAACATATTCCACTCTGAGTTGGTTATAATTAACACCAATGCAAATGCATATAACAGATAAAATTAAAAGGATTGGCTATAATTGCAAACTGTATGAAATAATATTTAGGTTATAATGCACTGAGATTTATTAGTTTTTGTCATGAACCAATATTTTTTCAGTGAGTATCAGATATATAGATGTAAACAACTACTTCAAAGTCAAGAGAAGAACCTTCTTAATGAAATATTCAAGACGAGCATCATCTGCATCTGGCATTGATTTTGCATCATATCGCTCATAAACCTACATAGGAAAGCATACCACAAGAAATTTACATACACAACAATCAATGGCTTTAATCAAACTGCGCATGTGCATCATTAGTCTAAAAATTATCATGCCAACGCAAGAATTTTATAAACCAAAACAAGCTGACAAAAGATTTGAATAAACAATGTAACTACACTAAACCATTAGGGGAAGTAACAGAAATCTGCTAAAGAATGTAATAAGTTGATAATGCACTCAAGTATTATTGCAGTGTGTGCATCTGTGCTCATGAATTGTGTTTGTATGTGAACATGTATATTGGTGGATGTGTACTTTTGGTTTTGTTATACAACATAATTACATTTATGCCATAGGCCAAATTCATAATTTGTCCCCTGTATTTTTACATAAAAAACTTTGTGCCCTATTATGACCTTTTACTTTTCTACTTTGTATCGATTACATTGAACCTGGCAACTTCGGTATTCTTCGATATTTGGCAACTTTGGTATTCTTGGAACAGGCAAGTGAAAAAGCACGCGCTTTGGAAGAGTCTTAAACCATTGAACCTGGCAACTTTGGTATTCTTCGATATTTTCTTTCTTTTCTTTTATTTTAAATAAATTTTGTTGCTTTTTGGTTTAGAGAAGAAAAACCCATAAAAGAATAGGAAAAAAGATTTGAACTTTCAATTAAGGGGTGTGACGTGGATCCGACTATTCCAATCCAAATAGAAACTCCAAACCAAATGTTAATTTGGAACGGAAATTTGGAATACGGAATTTAAAATAGAATGTATTTTTTAAAATTTTGGTATATAAAATATGGAATGGAAATAAAAAAATAAAATTACACATTCCAATCCATATCCCGAATTTTTATTTTATTATTCCTTAGTTTGTAATTATATATTTTAAATAAAATATTAAATTAAAAATTAGAATAAAATATTTCTAATTTTTCAAATTTTTTAAGAAAATTTCTATTTAATTCTAAAACTACGTAGATTAATAGAATATTTTAACTAACCCTAATTAGCAATTAATATATACTATGTGCTTGAATACCCATATATAATTTCTTGGGTTGAAAATTACGATTTTAAGTTATAATGTCTTACTTTTTATTAGATTATATAGTTTGAAATATTTTAGTATGCTTAAAACTCACACACACACACACACACACACTTTTTTTGTGGATTTAGCACTTTTTAACTGATTTGGTGACTACATATATTGATACATCTTAATACGAATCGTATTATCTTTTGTTGATTTTATAATATTATAATCATTATAAATTATTAAGATGTTGATTATATGAACTGAATTATTAAATGTTAAGGGTGATATTAATTTATTATTTTTAAAATTTAATTATGTCTTTTTAGTATGTATTTGTAAAATATAGTGATTATTTCTTATTAAAAATTTAAAACTTTACATCTTCAAAAGTTAGATTTGCATTTATAGTTTAAAAATTTGGAACTACCGAATTTCACTAGAATGATATGAAATAAAATTTTAAATTCCAAAAAATTTTTGGAATAGAATGAATTGCAATTTCAAATTCTAAAATATTTTGGAACGGAAATAGAATGAGGATCTTTCCATTTCATACTGTCCGAATTACACCCCTACTTTCAATAATAATCCAATTGGCTTTTCATTTATCATTGGTTGTTTTGTTTATTTTTGGGTGGCTTAGTTTTTTAGGAATTTTTTTGGAAATTCTATATGTTTAGGTAAAATCTGTGATAGTCATGTTTATCTCCACAGAATTCAAATCTTTGATTTTTCATTTCAGATACAAATGAACTCCACAAAATTTTGTGGAATTCATTTGTTCCAATCAGGGGTTTAATCGTTCTATCCTGGAAGTTTAAATGTGCCTCAATATCTTTCACGACATCAATGACCAAGAATAGGCATATTGTTTGAACAGTGAACAAAAATTATAATAGTAAATGAACCTTAAGACACTAAAAGTTTTTGTCTTATTATAGGCACAAATTGAAACTAACACAGGGATAAGTGTGGAAAAAAATACGTCAATATCAGCTCAATCTGTCTAGTTCATTAATGCATATGCTATAATTTAACAATTGAAAAAAACAAGTCAAGCAGCCATACCTGTCGTGCTTGGACCAAGACTTTTGAAAGAACACCTTTATACTCGGACACCATCTTCACCTGTAAATAACAGAAAGCAAATGATGCTTGCAAAATTTGCAAAAGATTCCAACAAAACAGAGCAAAAACATTTCACCATTATCTGGATAAATGTAGGACATGGACAAGGCTAATGTGTCCCTCCACAGGCAGAAGCACAGAATAAGAGTCACAATTATAAAAAACTAAGCAAACCCTTCAATTTATTACTCTCCTGCATACAGGTAGTAGTTGACTTCTGTGTTTCTAATTATTTTCACTTTATTTGCTATTTTAAGGGATCCAAATTTCAGCATGTATCATTTATTTATTATGCTATTACTTCCAGCAGCTTCAGAACAAAAGAAGAAAGAGCCTAGCATAAATTAAATGATCGAGGCATTAAGCAACAAGCACGATAGAATTGATCATAGTCTTTTGAATGCTAAAAATAAAATTAAGAACTTCATGGCAGCAGAAGTGCTGGTTCAGTGTGCATTCCATGGAAATTGCTTGACATGAGGTGGTGTTGCTAGTGCTACTGGAGTATATGAACACATAGATCAAAAGAAAGCGTGAAATGAAGCGCTGAGTTAAGGAAGAGGAAAATATGAGCCTTAACTTTAATCAATGAAAAGATCTCTACTTCATGATGAACGAGATAACTATTAGTTTTTCTAGAGGTAGTTTGGGCGGTAGAATATAGGTGTTACCATTGTGATCTTTCAAGTTTTTATTGAATTAGGCTTTCCTAGGGGTTGCTATTGTCTTTGCAAATTGTACATATGACTTCAACTAATATTGAACAATACTTCATGCTGGTAGCTGCTTCTTTTTTTTTCCCCTTATCATTTGTGTTCAAACAACTGACAATCATGTAAAGATGGTGAAAAGTCAAAATAAACATAAGAGAACACTAATTAGAACAAAATAAGAGTAAGCAAACAATGGGAAAGGAGGAAGAGTTGATTTAAGCTAAACATGATCTTTTGGCATCATACCCTGCTAGAACTTATCTAAAAGATTATCTATATGGTGTCAGGTCCTCAAGTTATGTTGAGTATGCTATAGTAATTTTCACGTTACGCTTGTTTCGTAATGGCCAAACAAGTGCAACAGAGTCATTATCATCAATTCCTGTATTGGATTTTTTAAATCACATGATTATTCTGTTTGAAGCCATCCAATGGCTCAACTCAAATTACAGGAGAAGTTGTACGCCAAGAATTTATAGACACTGAGTTTAATGTGTCATTTAAAGCTACAAATCATTACTATTTGTGCCAGTAAAATTTATTTAGAAACGTGAACTTTAGACGGGTGATACAATGCATCTTCATAGGCATGATATCTAAGGCCTGGGTTTATGCTCAGGTCCCCTCTCAGGCCTCCTCTTAACTACCAGATTGTTATGATTTCTTTATCTTCCTGTGGCTTGTTTCTTGATTGCTACATTAACCTATAGCTTCCATAGTAGTAATCAAATTATACATTTTTCCCCAACATCACATATGGCTGGTAAAATGGTTTTATTTCATGTTCTCAGAAACTTGACTTTCCACTCCATTCATATCAAGTGATAGCCTTTCAGACCGCAATAAAAGGCAAAACCACATACCCCAAAGGACCAAAAGCTACATCCTAAAACTCGGATATGCATGAAGAGTGCAATAAGAAAAAAAAGAGTAATAATCGCACCTTCCCTTGGTAGTTAAGACATTGGTGATTGAATGAAGCATTAATGTCTGAAAGAACAAAACATAAACATGAATTAACTATTCATAAGTATATCAGTTGATATATATACATATATATATATAACACGACAATACTATGAGAATGGATGCAGCATGATCATACAAGGGCTAGAAGAATTAAAAAAAAGAGCATTCACAAAGAGTAATAAATTAAATCAAGCACGCTATCTTTATGTTTACTGATTTAAGAGAGGGAATTACTGCACCATCACTAATTCGATTTTGTGATCTTCCACCATAACACTGGATGGATCATAGAAGCACTCAAACCCAAGCCCTCCCATTCCCCACTCCCTCAGGGAGTGAGTAAGACAAAACTATAAAGAAAAGCCTTCATATACTAGAAGAAACAAATGGGAAGAATTACCTGGGTTTACATAATGACCCAAAATAATTGTTTGACGATAAAATCTTGCATTTCCATCCAGATGCCTAAACACGAAAAACAATTCTAATGGGTCAATATATTTCAAGCAATCGTGCTAAATAATCCCAAAAAAGGATGAAATTCAAGCTCTTTCATTCTTCTAATCACACAGCATTTAAAAAATGCTGCTGCAACAATTAATCATATTAAGACCAAATGATACAGATATCCAAAGCTATATATACATTAACAATTTCAGTCAATTCTCTTAAAATTTATAAAAAAATTTTATTAGCGTATTGACATTAGAAACAATCTCTACACCTACACCTGACATCAGGGTTTAAGGGTGTGTTCATTAGCTAAGTTTTAACTCACATGACATATTGATTAAACAATTGTTTTATTTGATTGACCTTACCATTTTTTTCCAATTTTATGATAAAATACTTGAATATAGTTAAAAAAACTCATTTAGTCAGTCAAAGTCAGGTTGATTTGCCAATCAAAGTCTTAATAAACACTGTTCATCCAAGTCAGCATGCCATGTGGGTGCTATCTCAGCAAAGGAAGATGCACTTTGACTGCAATTCATGCCTTGCAACAGTTGTTACCAATATCAAATCAAATTAGATTTAAAATTTGATAAAACCAAAAAAATTAGCCAAAATTACAAATGTTACAAAGTCAAAATGTTTTTATCATTTGCCCTTACATTAAAGATGAGCATTATAGAAAGTAGACACCAAAGAAGAAGCTTTGTAAAAGCAAAATAGGAGCAGAATCATACCAATTTCGTATGCGCATGATATCAGTCCCATGTTGCTTAGAAGGTATTTGGTTCAATTCTCGAAGAATGCTCGAGAGAAAGTTCCAATTCTGAATATTATTTGCCAAAGCAGGAAGCAAAGAAAGGAAATCAACGTATAAACCATTGATGAAATGCCATAAAAACAATACAATTAAACCAAGTAATTTCTTGATCTACCTGCATTGATATTACATCTGCATGATCAATTACAAGAACCTGCTCAGATCAAGCATAATGCATCAATTAGCTTAGCTTTAAGCATTCTAATAGAGGCGAAAAAGAAAAAGAAACATGATACTAAAATTTAATGGCATATTCTTAAGTCCAAAAAAACTGGTGAGTAAAAAAAAGCATTACCTCTACAGAAGAAAGATAATCAAAGTCTGTGTTCTTGTCAATAGCACTTTCAATTCTCTGACAACAACAACATGCTGTTAATTAGATGCTTAAAAAAATTGGACAAGATAATTGTCAATTATTTGCATTTGAAGAATTAATAGTAGAACAAAAATAGCCAGTGCTTTATAGCATCCCTTAGCAAAATTATAAAGTATAGTAGGCCACTGTTACATACAACAAATAAACTGTCGGAGTTGCCACCATAACAATATTTAAATAAAATTATCAACCTCCCAATGCTATCTAGATAAAATTACTGTATGGAAAAGAAAATGGGTAACAGAAAATTTCAGAAGAGACCCTATGGCTACCTCATTGAAACTTTAAGAGCTCCAGTTCCTGTCACTTGATATTAGGGATTCCACTGTTGATTGTTATCAATATACCCAAAAAAGATCTATGTTTGGTTCAAAGAAAACTGGGAGGGAAAGGGTAGAAGGAAAGGTGAGAAAGGATGCACAACTCACCTTGTTTGGTTGGACAGATATGCACCCAAGGATATAACCAATATCTATCCTGCTAGATTGGGCTCACTCTTTTTTTTTTTCTTTTCAAGCTGAGATGACTAAGAAAGAAAAGGGAACGTAATATATGTTTTATATTAACTTACATTTTCATCACAACTATCAAACATTTTGGGCCACGTCTAAATTAAGAGGAATAAGAATGCCTTAGTAAATTTTATATTTTACACCCTTCATTTTTTCTTCGATTTTCCCCTAACCAAAAAAAAAAAAAAAATCAACCGGTTCCTCTTCCTCCAAAATAAAAACAACTGAGAAAGTTAAAATTTCATCCTCTCCTCATACTTGCTTTTCAACAAAACATAGCCCACATACATTAAAATGGACAGACATGGTTGGATATTGGGACTAGGGGGCCTTATATTTAAGTGTGATTGGATATCTACACATGAAGCCCCATAACATACATGGTCCCATCAAATCAAGTGTTCCTGGTTATGATGAATAGCAACAAGTAGAGGAAAATAAAAACTGGGTACAATGTATTTATAGCCACAACTCACCATTTGTTGAGAAATTAAAAAGCAGCGAATTACTGACACAGTACATGCAAAAAGGTTCTGTAGAGTGAACCTTACAGTGGCGGACCATAAATTTCTTTGGTGCTTCTATTTAGATCTAGTTACAAGATTTAAGTACATAAGTAGCTTGCAGCCTTGCCTTACTTTTCTATCTAGAGCATACTTAACTTTATCTCAGATCTAATCTAACACATACATAGATTATTTTAACACTCAACCTCAACATATTTTCACCTATCCCCACTAAAAAGCTTTGCTAATACAAGGAAGCACTAAACAAGACCTTAACACACGTTTTACTCCAAAATACAAACTTTTGTCAATCCTTAATGCCATTAAAAAAATTTTAAAAACCTTGCCTATAAAGACATTGCTCAAGAGAGCTGAGAAATTGTGACTTCAAGTCTCTACCCAGATCAAGCCTATTCAAAAGAATCTCACACACACACAAAAAAGAAAAAGGGAAGAGGAGGAAAAAGCCAGAGACCTAAAATCCAAGAAAGCTTGTTAAATTCTTCTTTTTTATTTTGTGCTGATAAACAAGACTATCTTTCCTCTCTTTTTTTTTTAAAAAAAAAGTCATAAGAATAGAGTTATATCCTTGTAATATTGAATCCAAGCAACTGCCATATCAGATAGGGTCTTGGATTAACTTTTTCTTTTTAATAAGAAAATTTTATTAAGAAAGAGATGAAAATAAATAGAAGACGAAGGATATGTGTGTGTACATACTAAAAACAAATAAGAATATGTGTGTACATAATATGTATATGTATTTTGAGGGAAAAACAAGATAGAGCTAGCATTAATGCCCTCCAATCAGTTTGGATAACAACTAAAGGACTCTTTAAGAGCTCCAAAGGCATGACAGCATAAGCCCAAAGCTGAAGGCATCACCTTGTCCTACAATGAACTTAAGGACATATTTCATATTTATTAAAGGTGCAAAGCACAATGGGTTCCTTCAAGAAGGCAAAGGCACGGCCCTAAGCATCATGAGGTGCAATGTAAGAAATATACCTAATCCTATATAAGACCGGTAATAATAGATTAACGATAATACCAACAACATAAAACATATAAAATTCTAGTTCTAGCACACATGATTGAAATCCACAGAAAAAAAAACTAAAGATGTTAGAAGTCTTAAGCAAATCCTAAATTCATAATTCCATATTCATCATTTTATTTTGACTGCAACAAACTATATAAAATCAAAATTATACCTAAATCATCCCCTAAATTTAGAGGGTTTCTGCTCAAAATGAAAAATCTAATATAAGTTCATGCGAACTATATTAATGGGCATCAACAATGTAATAACAATTTGGAAAAAAATAAAAATAAAAACAACAATAACAATAACATAAAAGAGAGGGAGAGAGAGAGACAATAAGAAGGAAGAGAAAGGGGGAGGAGGCGACAGCGGCTGGAGGTGGGACCAAGAGGCAGAATTACTTTGCGGTAATATGACATCAAGAGAAAGGAAAAGAAAGGACTATAACTGGGGCTTGACGAGCTGAAAAAATTGAAGTCAAAAGAGCAAAGAAAGAGATGGGAGAGAGAGAGAGAGAGAGAGAGAGAACGAACCTATTACAGCATATAACCATAAATGGCCATTTCCCCCTTCATGTCATTCTGTCTTTTTTTATTATTATTATTGTCTTTTATCTTCCATTAGTCTGCCATTTTCTTATTTAAGTATTAAAACTATAAATTTTTATATTCTTTTGCTAAATTTCCCAATAATCTCATTTAGGAAGTAGGATCAATAGTATAGATTTGATCTTCTGATACATTGTAAAAAAGAAAAAAGAAACTGCAGAATCAAAATCCACGTGCATCAACAACATAACTCGCCTTCAGGGAATTGAGGTTCGAGGGGTTGATATACCTTTAACAACTATAACAAACTAAATTTTTGAAGATACGTGCTCTTTTCTTTTCATTCAAATACTCCATAACATTGCAAAAATAAAGCACTATTCAAAGAGAATTTTGTAATGTTTCATACCAATTAAACCTAGTTCCTTATTAAAAAAAGATTCTTTTGAATTTCTTTTAAAATTCTACCTCACTTATTTTTAATGCATGATAAAAGTGTTCTCAATCTTTCCAAAAGTTGGTGACATAAGCTAAAATTAAACAAAATGAAACATTAATAAATTCCAGGTTGCATTTATGCCTTCTAATTGAATTTGAGTGATTCAAATAATAAACAAAGATGTCTTGATTCATGGAATAACACAAATAACAAACAAATAAATAAAGCTGAGAACTAGAAAGGCTAACACGAAGAAACCCTTCCTCTTTTCAATTTTACTACTGATATACTCTTAGGTGAAATCAGATTTGAAGTTGTTTCATCTTTATCACCCGTCAAATTGCAAGTTAAATAAATTTTTAATTTGCTCATATGGCAGGAAAGACTAATAATACATGCCACATGAAAATTGAAATAAATAAATAAATGCCATGCATAGATCAATATAAAATAATGGATTGAAATCTTGATCCCTAATGTTTTCAGGTGGAGAAAGACATCATGACATATATTATTGCCCTTGTCTGCCATGCAAGACTCTTTGGAAACATGGCATATATTTTTTGCACATATGATGCAATAAATTAAGGTCTTGCATTGGCCTTTCTAGTTCTTAACTTCACATATACATGTAAATATGACATATACTTCGCTTTTGCCTTTCTTCTAAAAGTATAAACCCTCATCCATTTCAATCAAACTCCTTGATTAAATTTAAATAACAATAATAACAAGAAGTTACAAGCTTAATGAACAAAAGAACAATGTCTATGAACAATGAAATAAAGATAAGAAATTCAAGGATAGGGTACAAGCTTACCGCATTCAAGTTGAGAGGAGAGGCAACAATCATGTCGGAGGAGTAGAAATCACTGTATAGCTTTATGCTCCCCCTACAAGAGAACAAAATGGAAAAATAAAAAAAAATAAATAAATAGTACATATGAGAAAAAGGTGCAAACTGATGTTCTCTCTTTTCGTTCTTTACTATATAAATGTGGTGAAGAAAAAACAAGAGGGTAGTTTCTGTCCTGAACATATTAAAGGGGTCTAAACACTACAGCATGCTTAAAATTAATTTAGGGGTCTAAACACTACGGCATGCTTAAAATTAATTTACTGCATCAAATATTGATGCATGTTTTTAAAAACAAAGATCCCATAAAATTTAAACAAATAGCCACACTAAGAATATTTCATATAGCAGGATACTTTGCTACTTGCATCTTGCACAAAGTTGTAAGAGTTAAACCAAAGATTTTTGCATGTAAAATGTATATCACCAACTTTAATAAAGTATCCACATGACTTTATTACCACATACATACCTCTCCACTCTCCTTTCTTTTAATAAGAAAGGAAAATTTATTGATGTAGTAGAAAGAAACGAGTGTACACCATGGACGTGGAAAACAAGGAATCATACTATTTCAATGGACAACTAGAAAGCAGAACATAAAAAGGAAATAAAACCAAGAAAGAAAACCAAGATAAAATGCTATCCAGTAAAGTTGGAGGACCCCATTCAAAGAGACCATCCTAGAAGCCCCAGAAGCATAAACCGTTCTAAAAACCTCTAAATTAGATTTTAGCTCCCAAAAGAGAAGCATTTTAAGTAAAAGAACACTGAAATTCATTTAAAAGCTTAGATAGCATACACAAATATTCAAATGATGCACCACTGTAAAAAAAATTAAAAAAAAAAAAATATTACCTCGTAAACTTGATGCCTATCATGAAGTCATCATCAGAATTTCCACCATAAAGAGCTTGATGGTCAGCCGGTTTTGAATTTCCACCATTTTGCATGGACTCATCACCATCCACATTATCATCATCTTGTGGTCCAAACTCATTACGGAAACGATCAGCATGCTCCACATTGACCTATGAAAATGGACAAAAGGGTAAAAGTATAGCTAACTCTAATTCATAACAGAGATAGAGAAATAGAAACCCTTCCAACATTTTTATCAACAGGTGTGAATCAAAAGAGAACTATGCACCAATACAAACAAGAAACAATAAAAGGTACAAATGGAAAGGAGTAAGGCAACCACATTAAATAGAACAGCATTGAGTTTGGAGTAATGAAAGCATAAAATCTGGGGTTCTGTTGAATGCACAAAATAACATCTACATTTTTTTCTTACAGGTTGGGCAGCACTGAGTCTTGTATAGCACGAACCAATATGGTATCATTTTAACAGTTGACATCCAATGATAGATAAGGTTTAAAAAAAATTTTAATGTAAGAATACACGGCCCACTTGCATTCTAGTACAATTCAATTAATATAAATACAAGCATAACCTGATTATATCTTAAAATATTATTGAGATATTTTATGACCTTTATAACTCCACCAAACTATTACTACTCCAACTTGGATACCATGTAGAGATTCTGAAGTTCACTTTTTCAACAGCTATTTCTACTTCGCGTATATGCTTAAATAGCACATATGCATCGGGCATTCGGATTGAAAAAAAATAAAATAATACTTCTGTAGTCCGAATTGGATGATCTAACAATCGCATGATTAGAAAATGGAAGAATATCTAGGGGCAATGATTTAGGGTATTAATGTCCCACATCTGTTAAAATGACTATAAGTGCTGCTTCAGTCACATTATTCGCCTTTAGAAGGACCAGAAAGGCATTCTTGTTTGAGTTATCATAAAGCAGAGAATCTTTCAATTCGAATGCGGAACCTAAACCAAATAGTTACCACTCGAGTAAACATTGTATACACCATTCAGCAACGTGGATTCCAGTGCGTTAACAAGCAACTGAAGCACTATTTTTAATCAAATTTCCACAAATTTTAGGATACATGCAAGCATAAAGAACAATTACGTCCCTAATGATCATGCTGAACCCCAATTAAGCAAAGGCATTTAGAATATTAGATAGGGAACTATCTTAGTATTCATTTTATGAAAACTTGAGTCAACTCAACTGAGTCTTAATTCCACCATCCCCCAACACTTCTCACAAACATCCAAAACATATCAATGACAGAGAGAGAGAGAGAGAACAGAGTAAGTGAGAGCCATAATCCTTAAAAAAGACAAATCTAACAACAAAGGATATCATACCCAAATAGAAAACATATCAAAACGGAATAGTTTTACAGCATACAAATTGAATAAACTATTAAGCAAATCCAGTGCAGAACCAGATGTAGTGAACAGATTGATCTGCAGAAAACTTAAGCAAAACAAAAAGAAAAGGACAGATCACGGGTATCAGAAATTTCAACAGAAAGAAGAGCTTCTTGAAATAGTTTGTCTATGTACGTAGTGTTGGAATAACAAGTCCAAGTATGGTAGGAAAAAGCTCTGCATTGGAATGACAGAGTGAGGGAGATATAGGTGGAAAAGCCACATAAACCCGAATACCCGTGCCAGGTTTCAGGTTGGGTATGATGTCAAGCACACAACTGTGGCCCCTCATAAGGGCCCAAATGCATAATATTTAGTAATTCTCCCATGTAAGAGAAACAAGCAAGATGATGAGGAAACTTACTCCAGTTTAAGTGTCCAAAAAAAAAAAAGGAAGGTATTGCAGTATAAAATTGGAATATATCCGATCTCAGCAGACCCCCGAATCATATAATGCAAAAAAAATTACAAGTGTTTAATGACTCAAACTTATTAATCCAAGAGAGAACACTCATATGAAATGTAAATAGGCCCCCTTATGGGTGAAAATAAAGTGTTTTCAACTTCAAACCAAGCTGGTAATAGATGTAGTTTGAGAACTCATCACAAATACAAAACAAAAAGAATACCTTGTAACTTTGAGGTGTTAGTTGTATTAGCCTCCTAACAACCCGATATGCTATACTCCTGAATGGCAAGAGGATCAAAACCTGTAATTCAGCATTAAATAAGTTTAACTGAGTACACATATAATATTGAAAAGAGAGAATAGAGGGACTAAAACATCAACCAAATAGGTTGACAACTCTAGTTAAAGTTACACAACCATACAAGGCAAATAATCCGATAGAATCAGGTTTTGACCTCAACAACAGAAAATATGTAGTAAACCCAAAATTTGGAACTCAATTACCATGAATAATAACATGCTTCAATAGAATCAGGTTTTGACCTCAATAACATAAAAGATGTAATAAACGCAACACATGGAACAGCTCAAGTACCATGAATAATACCATGCTTTAGTGACGTGAACAGTACAACAACAACAACAACCAAGCCTTAGTCTGAAACTAGTTATGGTCAATTATATGAATCCTTTGTTCCCAATCCACTTTGATAAAATTAATATCAATGCAACGGAAGTATTAAGTCAGGAAAACTTTTGAAATACTTTTTATAGAAAAAAGAATTTTTGAAGGAGAATTTTAAAATCATTTGATATATTAATAAATAGAACAATGTATAAAATAGGCAACAACAACTAACTAGTGTCCGCTACACTAGAAAAGTCTAAACTTTTACTCCTCCAACTTATAATGATGCAAGTATTCTGATTTAAGAAAGAGTGACAGCTGACAAGAAAACAGGAGGATAAAGTTCAAGCATTTAATTCTTTTTGATGGATGATGCATTTCTTCATTTAAGCAACTAGGGTGAGTGAAATTGTTTCATGGAAGGACATCAAATGGTAAATCATTAATTAAAATTATCAATGGCTGATCCAAGGCTAACTGTTTCTAGAAGCTGCTGACTTTAAGATTCTTAATCCTATAACTCAGCTATTTTGAGGACAAGCCAAAGACAACCACAAAGAAGTGCAACAGATGTAAAATAATATGAATATAACAATATTTGAGAAAAATGTAAAACAGTTAACACAACAGAATATAAGTATATGGTCTGCACTTCCAGATGTCTTCTCACAAAAGGGGTGTATGCATTCTGTATTCACATGCAAATTTATGATTAGTAGCAGATACAAGAAATCTAGGTTTTAAAATTTCCGTCAAGAAAAATATTTCCTTTTCATATTGCACTCCCACAATGCACAGTGACTTGAAATTTATTAACTCTCTTATCAAAAATAAATCAACCAATAAAAAAATGAAAACTAAAAGTTCCATAACACTACCCAACCATTAAATTGAGAATATCAAAATTCCAAATAAATTAGCAGAAACAATAAAATAAACAGAAAAAAAGAATAATAAGGGCCCATGAGATTGAAATAATATGCAAACATGTGAATATATTGCTTGTATATGCAAATGGTTAATACCAATGGTAGTCGAGAAACCTGATATTGCAACGGAAAAGCTTTAAAACACTATGAGAAGTCTCACTTAACTTAGCAAGCAGTCAGAGGAAATCGTTAAGCTGTACCTTTGGACGGGTAAACCCACGATCACGGAGACCATCAACAGTCAGTAATTTATCATCAGCACTCTCTTGATGTTTGGCTACTTTTGAATCATTCTTTTTTATAAGATCTCTAGTCCAGAATATGTGATTCAACTGCATGATTTTTCATTTTATTCAGTATATGAGAGTAAAAGACACTCAAATTCATCAGAAAGAAATTCCACACTGAATCAAAGGGCATGAACACTTACAGAATGCATAATATAAGCATCCAAGATACCTGAGTCTTCTTGATGACCTTTGAGATAAAACGGTTTCTTATTGGTATGCAGTATATCCCTGTAACTGTTACCTAGTAAAAAAAGGCACAATTTACTCACATAACCACAAAATGTATACAAGCAATCAAGACTTAGTAAACTCAGATCATAACTCTCTTCACTGTGAGCAAAGGCCACAAGCAAGCCAATGAAGCAACTACAAATGCACCACAAATAAGCAGAGTTTCAACAGACAAACAAAAACAAAGTAGCAGCTTCACAATACAATATTATAGAACTAGCTTCTTGATTTGCTGATTTCTGTTTCTAACTTTTGTGAGACAAAATCACCCTTAATTTTATATTTAATCCAAAACCTGGTATATATGTTGCAACGTTTTAAGCTTTTGTATGGATGTTGTGCACATTATGGGATTCAATATGATTGATAGGATGAGTAAAAGATTACATCATAGGTACAGTGAAAATTGTCCGAGTGAACTTGGAAAATCATAGTTGTTACATGTATTACAGTGCAATGGTATAACATGAATCATTTGGATGATGAGTAAAACACAATTGTGTTGGTCTAACAATAGAAGCTTGACATACAGATATTTGCCTGCATGAATTAGGCTTTCACTGTGATCTATCATTTATGCATGTTCGAGTCTTGAGTTAGAAATCCAACTATGATTTACAACAACAATGATAAATAAGTCTTAATCCAAACCAGTTGGGGTCGGCCATATGAGTCATTTGTTTCCATTCCATCTTATTCATAACAAAAGAGGAAAAGTTATACTCATATGGAATATTCGATAAATTACTTTCTTCTGATTTATTATTAGATTACAATCTTCTAGGTTTGGAATTCATAATCCTAGTGGCAGTGGGATTCATTATTTAGTCTATAAACATGGATGTAACTAGTTTTTCCCTTTCTTTCTTTTTTTCTTTTTGCCTTCTGATAATGAAGCTTTGACTATTTTAATTTGGTTGAAGCCCAAGCATCCAGTTTCTCTTTCCCTCATATTATCTTCTTTGACCCTGTTGCCACAGTATCTCTTGATACTGTTTGCAACTCCCACTAGCCTCTAATTTCTTTATTTGTCTTTCTCTATGGCTTAATTTCCTAAAAATAAACTCCCAATCATTAATCAGAACTCTAAAAGAATAAATTATGTAAGATTGCCTACTACAAAAGTAATTGTAGGCAAGCACCTTAGTCTTTCCCACACCACCAAGATATATGAGAGGAATAAAAAATTAATGAAATTTCTATCCTATGACATATGGAATTAGATGCAACACCATTTTGGGTAAGATGTGCCCCTTCTCTAAAGTGGGATATCCAAAAGGACAGTGTGATAAGTAGGAATCCAGAGCAAGGACCAATTCTATCCTTTTCTTTGTTAATCCTTTAACCAGTCAAAGAAGCCCCAAATTCTAAGGGATTTTTTATTTAAAGAAATAATGAGTGCTTTCAAAAAAAAATTCTGCAGAGAATGAGATATAGAGATCATGTTCATGCCGTATGATGTTCTAAAATAAAAGGTAGAAAACAGTTTTCTAAGTTTCCAAATTTAAAGAAGACATTGGAAAACAAGTTGGAGATGTTTTCCAAAATTTTCTTATATATATATATATATATATATAAACTTACATAGAGAAAAGAAAAATCTCTGCTTTGATGAATGAAAATCATTGCCTCCAGATGTCTTGTAAGCATCCAGCCAGTGCTTATACAATCTTTGCTTGAGACCATAACTAGGTGCGGTATTATCATCCTGCATAAAAATAAATAAATAAAACATGAACATGAAAAAATAATGAAATAAATGAACATTTTGCCAATTAAAAAATTGCAATATCCATAAAGCCAGCTCCAAAATGAAAACACTGGACAAGGTTTTTGAGGGAGACCCCAAGTAACACGAACTTTGGATTATCTTGCAGTTCCCATGACATAACTTGCAATGCACGAGATTTCTTGGACTATCCTAATTTCAGCATAATGATGTGAACTCTATTTAATAGCCTTCAACAAGAGTGATGACGTGGGTTAAACAAGAGAGAGAGAGAGAGATGTTCCATGGTAATTGTACATTCACTTCCTTTCTTCGCTTATCACTTCCTGATCTCAGGAAATAAATATTTACAAAGGCATTATTTGAAAGTTTAAACAAAGACAGAAGACCTCAGTATCCATATCTAAGCAAAAAAGATATATAAGATAGATACATGGAGAATACCTTTAGAAAACACTTCCCTGTCCCTTCCCACTTGCAATTTGGCATGTCACATGCAGGCACATCCCATTTGTATTCCCATTTTTTGTTTGATAGGTTATCAACCTCTTCTTCTGATAACTTGTAGCTCAAGTGTTCATGAAAAGAGCTGCATAAAGAATACACATTACTCTACGTTACACAAGAAAACTGTGCACTATTTTAATTCATAATAACCAAAGACAAAAGCAAATATGCAAGATATACAATCAAAATAATTCAACTTTAAAGAGGTATTTTACATGTCAAAAAATGATGGAATAAATAAACAGATAGTGGATCTTGAATTTGTCCTTATTTACATCTCAACAAAATCATATTTACCCCCTTGCAGAATCATATATCAACTTGAATGCATATTGGTTCCTCTCTAACTTAAACCCATAATGGAACTGCCATCCCTCCTTATTGGTCTGTCCCTCTACCTGATGCAGTTATGAAAACCAAAAGTACAGCTTTTAACATGTTCACTCAATTCTAACTAAAGACAATATAATTGATTATCAAATTCTAGTGAAACATATCCGTGAAATGGAAAATGAATAACCACTCCCCATTAGTCTTGCACATGCAAATAACGAACTGATATGTTTTTACCCGATCACAATTTTTGTACTGTTGGAGTTCAAGGATGCTAGTTCTCACAGACTCCAGAGGAGAGAGAGAGGGAAAAATAAACAAAAGTTTTCCAAACACTCTGGAAAAGATTCTTAAATGATAAGTACCAATCACAGAACAGTCCATGGTTCCCAAAAGGTTCGCTTTTAAAAATCTTGAATTAATGTAAGAATACACAAGTGATAAGATCAAAGGTTCTCCAAGTTGAGAAAGCAATATCTACTATGGTGAGATCCATTTTCCTTTGCTTGGGCATTCTAGAACCAACTCTCAAAGTTCTGGGTTATTTTGCCTTCTCCAAGAGGGGAAATTCGCTTGGATAGCAAAGCTGCACACCAGATCTATACTATGTAAGATAGCCATTTATGCTCATCTAAGATGATAATTTATCTCCGAAAAGAAATAAATCACCTTCCAATATTGTGATGTGTGAATTTCTAACATATCTACAATATCAATCTCAAGACATGATTGTAATAAAAATTAAACAATAAAAGAACACATCAAGAGCAAAATCATCAAAGGGTACCTTGTAGACAATGATGCCTTGACAATAGTTTGGGCATCGACGCGCAATTTTTGCTCTTGATCTGTGTCAGATTCCTCTACATCATCCTCTGATTCAGCATCTTCATTATTGTCCACAATGCTAACCGTGCTAGTCTCTCGCAGTTTGCTTTCTGTTACATGACTTCTTGAGAATTCATTACCAGTTCCTATAAGCCAACACGAATAAACCCAAAGGCAGACATTCAGAATGAAACCACAATTGGAAATAAAGCAGTATGACTTATATTGGAAAAGTGTAACCAGAATCCATGCTTCATGCACAGAATAAATGAGTAACAGAGAAGAACAAATTCAATGAATTAAAAGAAAAGTCTAGAAGAGTGCATAAATTCTTTTAACTAATTAAAACATGACATTCTATCTTTCTACCATTGATTAATTATTCCATAAAAACCCTCAAAATGGTAGAATAACAGCATCATTTAAGCATATGGCAATTTCATAAGCCCCAAATGCATGACATTTTTTTGACAGACTTTACATAGTCTTATTCTATTAGAGGAATACATTTTTGACTTCTGAAATTCCCAAGCATCTTATTGAGAGTAGATCAACAGCACCAAAACATGAGTAGCTTCTTTATTCCCTGCTGAAATATCATGATTCTATTTCTTTTTTTTAAAAAAAAAAAAGATGCAGCAGAGAATGTTAGATTGCCAGCGAGTAAGATAGGCCAATCTGATAGTGAGATTGGTTCTTCCTCAGTAACAAATGACTTGCTAGCAAATCATTTAGTCTACATAATCAATTCTTCGATGACCCAGATTAAGCATTAATAAATTTGAGACAAAATGCAGACTAAGGCAGTCTGCCTGTACAGTTTGACCTTGGCAAAAACTCACTCATGAAGTTCAATGGACTCACTGATATGTTTCCATCAAGCTTTTAAAAATGCTTCTTAAGCAACTTCAATGCAAGCTCCCTATCCTGCAAAGCATTGATTGACATAGGACAGATTGCAGGTTAAAATTCCAGGAAAGGTTTCGAGGGATTTTGGTCAGCTGCGCAATGATATAAGATCCTGCATTGACACCCTACCTTTGTAACATATTCCTAAATCTTCCACCTTACAAAAAGCCACCTAGAAGTCAGCTAAAGTCAATTTCCTTTAGCTGCCATGCTTATGCAACAACCTGACTAAGCTATCCTATGGTTTAGAAGCTCACATTTTTTCAGTTTTCTATTTAGAAGTCCAAGTTCTTATATTAATCTATAAACAAGCAAATAATCCTTCACTAGAAGAAGATAAACTCTCAGAAGTTTTGAAAGATTCATGAATCTTTGGGATTATTGCATATTATTCTAACCTTAAATTTGAAGTTAACTTCCTATATTTAAACCTTAAATAAACTAAAAATCCTAAATCATTTATCTAATTTGCCAAGTGAGTTCTCTAGTATTTAGGATTGAAATTTTGTCCCTTTTAATCTGTTTGGAGTAAAATCGAATAAGAATTTTTTAAAAAGAATAAATAAAAAATAAGGGATGCAAAATTGATGAATGCTAATAAGAAATGTTGCATCGAGTGAAAAACTACTGCAGTTGATTAAATGGACTAGTAACCAACCCCCTTCAACAAATATAATGCAAACAGAATAACAATGAAAGTTACAGCAACAATAACAATAACATTAATATTTGATAAGCTATATTAATATATGAGTAAAATAACAAATTAAAACCAATAAGACTTCTCAAGATTAAGATTTATGAAAAACCACAAATTCATTTTACCTTCTTCACAAAAATCTTCTTCCTTAGACACACTAGGAGATATAGAGTCGTCTTCCTCTTTAAAGTCACTCCTATCTTCTTCTTCTTCTTCTTCTTCTTCTTCTTCTTCTCTTCTTCTATTTTTCAATTAAAGGATATACTCATTTGTTGTTCATAAATTTCTCAAAACCATTTAGTGATAAAGAACACAAATCATCCTCAATTTAACAAAAAGCTAGCCCATGCAAGGTTAATAATATTATACCAGTTGTTTTCTTCAACCTTTTAAAATTTATCCAAAAGAAGGGGAAAAAAACAGTGTTTACATCATACATTCTTGCATATCTTGCTTCTAGGAGACATGGCTTAGGTTTCAAGTTCACAACCCTTGCCTCAATTTATCTCTCAGACGTATCAACTGAGCCAGACCTAATTTTCTGACTATTACAAATATTTATACATATTTGCTAAATTTTTAAACTTAGACTGGTTAGACTGTGATAAGGACAAGATGCACTTAGACAAGAAAAACACTACAAAATAGGACATTTACCTCTTCTTGTAAACATCAGGTGGAGTGCTGTTGCATGGTTTCAATGTTGTGAGCAAGATATCATACATTGAAGACTCATTTTGAACAACTTCTCCAGGAGCAGTATCTCCATCAGATAAATCCCCTGCATTAAAAAAAAAGTTTAGCTAACAATGGTAAATCATAATCAATACCACTTTCCAAATCTAAAACAATTAGCATTTAGCAACAGTCCCAAAACATCAAATTGCTTTTTAGATTTGCTGCAAACCTCAGTAATTGAACAAAACAAAAAGCTAAAAATCAACTCAACTTTGTTTCATAAAATAAAAATGAGAAGAAAGAATACACTTGTCTGAAGAAACTGGAGATGTGCCCAGAGCAGCATTTTCATCAATATGCCAATTCTTTTCCACAGTTTTATTTGCGTCATTATTTTCTGGTATTCTATGCCTCTTCAATCCTGATTTTTAAAAAAAATAATATATAACTACCTCCTATTAATATAAAAATAAAATAAAATAAAATTCTTCTACTCAAATTACCCAAAAGAAAATGAAAAAAGAACTCTTCCATTCCATTTTATCAACAAACATATACAGAACAAGATAAAACCAGAAAACATTCAATCCTATATATTAAACGAAAACACTTTCAGAAGCTACAGCTATCGAATTCAAGGAAAAGGAAATTTAAATTGCCACCAAAACACCTATATCATCTATCTATAATTCTGATTGAAGTACTTTAACTACCTCAAAAAGATAATTTGGGTCACATGTATCAGGAGGTTCAAGTTCTTAGCTTAAATACATTGATTTTCTTAATTTGGTTCATTGGACCAGTAGTTGAATATTCAATTGAAAAATTTTGAGACAAAACACATGAAGTTGAATTATCAACGAAAAGAGTTTTACATGCTAAAATATTAGATTAAAAGAAAAAAAAAACTGAATGAAAAATAGCTTTAAATTTCTCTTTTTTTTTATAGTTCAAAAATCAGATACCTCGTTTCGTGCCTAACTGTTTAGCCATTGGAGTTTTCCCCTTCATGGTGCGAAGGAAAAAGAAAGAGAGAGATAGAGGGAGCAAGGGATTAAGTTTCCTCCTCCAAATTAAATCCTTTACTACAGATATTGGTGAGTCGATTCTGTTCACTATTCCTACTCAGTTTAACCGTTTGATATTGCTGTATTGTAGTTTGATATCTTTCGAAGGAATTGAGTTGTTAGAGCCTTAGAGGATGTGAATGATATTCAAACAAAACAGGGTTCTGTAAGCTGAATAGTGGGCGGATCAGGTGGGAGGCGGTGGCTGTGGTGGTGGTTTGGAAGAGAAATTGACGTATCAGAGAGTTAAGAGGCTAAACATTGCAAAGTAAGGGGTTTACCGTCTGGTCAGTCCTAGGGATGGCAGCGAAACCCGCAAAAAATCAATTATCCGCAAGTACCTAAATCTATTTAGACGTTACTTATACACTCTCATTTAAATATCCCTTTAATTATAAATCCATTCACTCAATTAAAATCTAAATTAATTTAAAAAATTCATATTAAGATTTTATTTATTTTTATAAAACAACTTACTAAAAATATTTTTTAATAAATTATTTTTTTGCAAATTATTTTCAACCGATTAGTTATTATACGAAAATGTTTGAGTAATTTATTTAAAAAACCATAAACTATGTATTTTGTATTAAATGCACACCTTAATTCTGTGAACATCCCAATTTAAAAATTCAGTAATAATTTCACCCTAATTTTAAAATTATGGTGTAAAAATTAATAAATAATTCAAAATCGGCCCACACACTAACACCAGGGTTAAACTAACCCAACCCTAAACTCCACTGAAACGCATCGTTTTCATCCTTTTGTCCCTTCTCTCTCCACCACTCTCTCATCCACGCTCTGACTACCAAACTCTGGCTCTCAATCCTCTCCCTAGCCAGCCCCCCTCTCATGATCGGCCGCCGATTCCAAAGCAAAGACCACGAGGGACACAGTAGAATCGACCACCTTCTCCTTACAGTTACACCACATAGATCCATCATCCTTCAACAAAACTCTACAAGATCTTTACTGCTAGATTGACACAGTTCATGCTTAACCGAGCAAGTTCTTGCCATTTTTGTCTCTCAAAACGCCACAGTGCACTGGAAATCATTGATGGCGTTTGATAAGAAGAATAAAATAATAACTTACTATTAATCGCTTGCCGTTCACTCACCTCCACGACTGAAAACCATTAACGGCGTTTCAATATCTTTCATCTCTGGTGAATTAGGGACTGATAGATATTCTTCTTCTTCGCAAGCAGGTACTTCTTCTTCGTCACAAGCGGCTACTTCAGTCACTTAAGGTCATGAATGGTGGGTGAAGTTAGGTTTACCCGTTCAGGGATTTTCTGGTTTTGGTATTTTGATTGATCGTAGGCGAAAGGGAAGGGAAGGGTTAGTGTTCTCCAAGCGGTGCCGTTTTTGAGAAGTGGGTTGATGGGTTGGTTTAGTTAACCCTTAGGTCAGTCTCTGGTCCATAAATGAATTGTTTATTATTTTTGTAGTGACCAATTTTAAATTAGGATGTAATTATTACTGAACTTTTAAATTAGAGTGTCGAGAGAGTTAGGTCAAAATGGGATGCATTTAATACAAAACGTATAGTTTAGGATTTTTTAAATGAATTATTCAAAATGTTTGGTTATCATATGAAGACATTCGGTTTTTTTAAATCTCTTAAAAAATAAAATGTTTTATGTAATATTTGATATCCAATGCTCCTCCAAATCACTGTACACATTTCAAAAATATGAAGTCCACTTTCCAATAGACTCCAAATATGTAAAATTACTAAAACATTCTTATGATCATTATAAGGCACGTATACAAACGAAATAGATCCGAACATCAAATTCTCCCCAAAATGCCCTTATGACCATTTCATGTCAAACTATACTCAAAATGCCTAAGTAAATTCCAATCTCTATAATGACATTTAATTCAGTAAAACACTGCAAACGTAATTTACACCATAATAACATAAAATACCAATGTAACATCTTGAGTTACATAATATAAAAATCCAAATAATTAATGAGATTTACAAAGAACTTAACAACTAAAATTTAAATCATCAAGAATGTTTTTTTCACTTTAAGATAAATTAAGAGACTTAATATGAAAAACATGGACTAAGTTAGAAAGAATTGTTGTAAGAGGAAGAAAATGAAAATTTGCATTGGTGCATAAATGGTAGGTTGCATTTGGTTGCACGAGATTGAAGAATGTTAATTTTATTGTGTTTTATGAAAATTAGATTATCATGAAACTAGATTCAGGGTTTAAGATTTGGGCTTTAATTGCCGGCTAAAGCTAAAAAAAAATCCTAGACGTATACGATTTGTTACAAAATCACTTTAAACCGACTTTCGTTTCCATGGTACCCTAAATTGAAATGTTTATATTAATATCATCCCAAATATAATTTGTAACTAAATTTTGAATAAAAAATTAATAAACATAGGTACACATAATCAAATTGAGTTAACTTCACCCAAAATTTAAAACTCTATCGTTTTAACAAAAATGCAGCGTTTCAAACCCGTCCACCGAAACAATCCAAAATCCCTATTAACATCGTTCTCTCCTCCCCTTCTTCTCCTTCTTCATCTCTTGATAACACCAACATTGAGGTCCTCAAACAACAATTGAAACAAACAGCAATTGAAATAATGAAGAAGGAGAAACAGGGGGATTTAGATTATCGCAATGACACCAACATTGAGGTCTTTCTTCTCCTTCTACATCTTATAGGTGGTCTGGTCGCATGCTATAGGTTTAGAATTTAACGCCACACTTGAAAAAGTTATTATTATTAATAAGAATAGAAAAAAGGGCCATATAAAAGAAATAAAAAATGAAGTGTTTTCGTTTGTGTGGACCAGTAGCAAGACAGAGGGGAATAATATGAATAATAGAAGAAAACCAGAAACAAGGATGGAGGTGGGGATGAAGTGGAGGAAATGCTTCAGGCGATGCAGCATGAGTTGCTCTTAAAAAATGTCAGTTGATTCCCATATGTCTCGCGTCTCCCCCGACTACCTCCTCTCGAATCTAAACCGTCTATTCCTAGCTCTCAAATCTCGACCCTCAAAATCTTCAAATCAATCTCCAGCTGCCAAACCAAAACCATAGCCACAGTCACAGTCACTGCTACCAGCTAACGGTGATGATGATCTCTTGTCCAGATTTGCTGCTCTGAAAGCTTCCTCCTCTGTCGCTGTAGTTGCATGTGAGATGAAGAGGATGAGGTCGGGAAGATCACTCGATGGGCCAAGGACGCTGCTCGTCTTGACCCCTCTCCACCTACCGACAACAATTATTGTGAGAGATGAAGGAGAAGAAAGGGGAGGAGAGAATGATTTCAGTTAGGGCTTTTGGATTTTTAGGGTGAAAGGGTTTCAGCAATTGAAATGTTGAGTTTTTATCAAAACGGTGAGTTTTGAAATGTTGAGTTAAATTAACTAACTTGATTATGTGGGACCCATATTTATTAATTTTTTATTTAAAACTCAGTTATAAATTGCATTTGGAGTGATATTAATATAAACATTTTAATTTGGAGTACTACGGTGACGAAAGTCGGTTTAGAGCGATTTTGTAACAAATGGTATAGATCATGGTTTTTTTATAGCTTTAGCCTTAATTGCGAGAATAGAAATGAAAATGAGAAAGAAAACCGAAGAACTTAAGCCCAAACGATAAATGAGTAATTTACATAAAACGTCATGAGGACAAGAAATAGTGATTAACATTGCAGCACATCAAAATATAGTTTAGTAATAAATATATTTCGACATGTTAATAGATTCAGATTTGAATTTTCTTTCTTAACTCTCAAAGTGAAAATTGAAACAAATAGAAGCTTCAAGTTGTTCTCTTTTTTCAACATTTTATTTTTCTTTTTTTAGAGAATTTTAATTTTTTTAATCTTTTATTTTGATTAGCTAACTTAATTATTTTTTTAATTTATTATTTAGCATATAGATAATTAGTAATTTTTCAGAAATCTAATGTAATCATCTAATCTGATCCAATTTAAACTTGTAACTTTTAAATTGTTGAGCAGTTTTAAACTTATTATTAGTATTTGCAGTTGCATGCTTGCGATTGTAGATGCAGTTTTTATTACGTTTTTAATATGATATTACCTATTAAATACAACACATTCTCTGCCCATTAGCTTCTCTATTTCTCTTTCTAATATGAAGTCATTTAGCACAATTATGAATGCATGGAGCTTGGCAGGGCTAATGGACAAATGCCAAGAAATTTTCAATGACACGGAGAATGTTAGAATAGAACCTGAGATCCACACATTTAGTGTTCTTGTAAAAGGATATGGTGCCTGGTGGAGAATCGGAGAAGGCTGAATAAGTCATGATTTCAATAAGCAAAACTGATGTTTTTCTGAATGTTGTTATCTACACCACTATAATCAGTGGATGGTGCACTGCTTGAAAAATGGAGAATGCAATTAAGATTTATGAGAAGATGTGTGAAATTGACATTTCCTCCAATTTGAAAACTTTTGAGATCTTAATATGGGGTTCTGAAGAAGCAAGACGTCCATAAAAAGTAAAACAGTCTAATCCAAACCCAATAAAAGGAAAGCTTAATCCATTTCTAATTTGAGTTTAAATCATAATTTATCTAAATGGAATAAAATGATAGATGATAAGAAAAGCTCTATCGGACCATTTTTATTATAGATTTTAATATAAAATTGTAATTTTTTTTTTTTAAAAAAAATAATAACTTGAAGCATAATAATTATTTAAATAATATATTTATGATCATGAGCAAAACACAGAATTTCGACTACTTGATATAAATAAACAAAATAAAACAATCAAAATTTTATTTTAAGAATACACTAATTTAATTTAAATCAAAAGCCACGTAATCTATTCTTACTCAACAAAATATGTTGAACACAATCAGAACTTTGTTGCATTAATTTTTATTGAGCTACCTTAAATAAATAACAAAAAAAAAAAAACAAAGAGTGTAATTACACTTGGGTTTGAGCCCAAACACCAGTGGCCCAATTAAAAACCCATTCCTCCATTGCTTTCTCACTCTATAATTGAAACGACAGTAATAGATATCTTGTAACAACTTCCTTCAAATAGATATCTTGGAAATTTTGAAATACGATAAATTTGGGATTAAATGGGTATTAAAAGCATAAATATTATCAAATGAAGTTAAAAGGATTAATGAGTTGAGAACCCCTAGAATAAAGCAAGAACCCCTTCCCTTGAGCTCTAGAGGATTGGCCATGGGAAATTTAAGAGCTACAAATTGATAAAAATTTACAATTTAATCCAACAATAGCTTTTTAAGTATCTTTTAATATTTTAACTAGTCAAAATGTTACTTTAGCGTTTTAGAGCGTTCCATAATATAACATGTAAATTAACTTTCAAAGATTAAAATAGTATTTTCCATATAATATTATGAAAAGCTACTCAAACAATTAATAAATTTTAAAGGTTCTCAAACAACTAATAAGCTTTTAGAGATTAAAAATAGCATTTCCTATGTAATTTTATAAAAAGCTATTCAAATAACTAATAACTAAAACAATTAATTTTACCAATCAGACTCCTAATATATCATATTTAATCATATCCTACATAAAGCGTGGCTCAATGACAGTTGAGCGGGTTAAATGTGTAAGAGACAGCCCCAAAATCACTTGAAACCCCCAATTAGTTTGGTCTTAAGACACTGCAGTTATCTATGAACTTTACTTGAAAACTCTTGAAAATAACAAATTTTGAACTTCCGAATATCTGATTGATTAAAATTATTTTAATAGACTATTGGTCTAGCTGAATAAGACAGAATATAGACATTTTCTACTTATTATATATATTTCAGTAATATAAATAACAAATATATAGAATCACAAACATACTAATATATAATATGTTATGCAAATATATTAAAGTTTTTTCTAAATTCAAATATTAAAAAATATAATTATAGTTCAAGTTAATAAATTCTTGACACTAAATAAGACAATGATTGTTGACAGTTTTCCACTTATTAAATATATTTAAATAATATAAATAATAAATGCATAAGAATAAATATACTTCTATTTAAACTACAAACATAGGAGAATATAAGTTGATATCAAAATGCGAAACTAAAGAGAATTAGCTAAAAATTCATACATAAACGATCAATTGATAAGACCATGCAAATCAAAATATGAAAAAAGAAAATAAAAAGTTAAAATAAAATCCATAAACTATTTCAAAACTTCAACCCAGAATGAATGGCTACTACTCCCCCAACAAGATTTTCGTACTCAACTTTCTGAAACCCAGCATCTGCTATCATTGAAGCAAATTTTTCCTGCATTCGTTAATAACAATGGCTCCTAAACAAGTATGATAAGCAAAATATATAAATTGCTGTGTACAACAGGATCCTTTTTGCTCACTAGGATGCTGCTTGATACTACTATTCCGCATTTAGAATTAAAATTTTCGACATTTTTTAGTTATAGGTTATCTACATATCACTTGAAACTCTTAGTTAATCCAAAATTCACTAAAATGATAAGTCAAAAATTTTAATTTAAATTTTACACCGAATATAATAAGTCAATAAACTTCTAAATCATTTTGCATAGAATATTTCATAACTTGAATTATTCGGTGTTTAGAATTAAAATCAAAGTACTGGAGAACATTTTTGCTTCAATTTTTCTTTTTTATTCAATGCTAATAAAAAAGGGCAAATTTGGCGTGCAGGGAAAAGAGTGACCTCAGATGTACGGAGAGAGGAAAACATAGATGCAGATAAAACATTGCCAGAAATATCAATTTGATAAAAGCTTCGATGTTCAAAGATTCATCAATTGCATCATTGAGAAATTTAAGGGTGTCTGGATCAAAGCAATACCTGATTTGGAAAACGACGAATGCTCTCCACTAAGTACTGATAAGATTCCCGGTCACCTGCAACTAGCTCTCCTACGGCTGGAATGATTGAAAATGAATAGTGGTCATACCTGCAAGGGAAAAGGAGCAATCCATAAAACAGAAACTAAAGAAGTTAGATTTCAGAATAATAATTAAAAAAATACAACCGGAAAAATGAAAATAAAGAATGCTAAGCTTCAAAAACTTGAAGCTTCAAGCAAGACAAATGGATAAAATTCATCAAAAATCTTTTAAGTGATTAGGTCTCATTGGAGACTATAACTTATTTATCTCCCAAACCTAGGTAAACATCAGCTTTACATAAATTCGATTCACTACAACTCTACTTTAGAATGTAGGAAGCCCGCACTATTTGTAACTAATTCCATGGACATTGAGAGAAAAAAAAAAAAAACACTTGTGCAGCTGGCTCCAACAAAACTAGGACAGCTTTTCGGATGGTACTAACAATTACTGGCAAAAATGTTGGGGAAGAGGGTCAAGTTTTTCCCCCCTTGTAAAGCAAAAGTTTACTTTCATAATACTAATGCTAAATTGAATATATGAGGTAGGGTCCTGTCCTTAAGATTCAGATAAGAAAAGAGTGCAGAACTTTACATATAAAATAATCATATTTGGGAACAGTAGAGTAAAAAATCGCAATATAACCTGGATATAAATGAATGGGCTAAGGGTCGCACAAATCCTAAAGTTCAGATGAACTTAGAATTCTTATTAATTCTTTTAATTTTATCAAAGCAAGACGTGAATTGTAGTATTTGTATCTAATCCAGCAAGGATAGTCAATTGCTTATGAAGCAACTAATGTAGCATGAAACAAATAACTCTTCAATACATTGACCTTTATTTTCACGCTACTTCTACCTTTTCTTCACATCATTGTTATTGGCATTAGTTTATTTCACTGTTTACAGTATCTTGAAAATTTGGAACTTTTATATCCCATACGGCTTTTATACATATGGCATAAGAGGTTTTGCCAACATCATATAGGTTTATGTTTAAAAGGACTAATAAAAATAAGATACTGAAAAAAGAATATTTGCAAAGTAAACATTTTTTGTAAACATTAAAATTGAAAAGGTAATAATAAATTAATAATATTCAGGTGCAGAACACAGCCAATCTTGATAATAATTTTTATTAGAAAAACTACTATAAGCAAATCACATTGTTAATACAACAAATGGTGTGCATCATCAGTTAACAACTTGTTGGGCCAAAGATACTCACAAGTCTTTAAAAATCGGAACTTCCACATGACTCAATTCAAGGCAAAGGAATCTTCCTCCTCTTTTCAATACCCTAATAAGCAAAAACATAGAGTATATATCAACAATAAATTAATGAAAGGAGAAAAGTTTCTGAGAAAGACTGAATAACAAATCAGTAGATGATTATCAATACAGAAACAGAAGACAGTATACAGCTATTTAAAATTATAATAATAATCTTCTAAATTAACAATCAGCATCTTCACAACTACATTTGATCTTCGATGTTTGAAACCTTTCAGTTTTCAAATTAGGCTTAGGGGATGTTTTGTTGTCAAAATCGCACAGGAAAGTACCTAGAAAATGCAAGATTCAGTATTGGGTTGGTATGTGAATGTTACATTCCCAGAAAAATTAATTTCCTAGATTGATAGATATTACCTCTACTAACTCAAATGCACGAAAAAATACTTTCCTGCTTAGAAGGGTGGGAAAATTGCATTCCCATGGGTATGTAAGATTTAAAAAAGTTTAAAGACTTCAATACCTTTAATTATAACTATTTTGTTGGTTAATTTTGATAAGAATTTTTGTTGGGCTTTCTTGATTATTTGTTTTTGTAGCTTGTACTTTCGAACAATCAGCGTGTTATATATATATATATTTTAATAATATTTATATTTCATGCTATTTTTTATTACGAAAAATTAGTTATATGTTTTAATGGTATAAATTATGGTATTATTGTGATACATTAGTTTTCATGTACTTTCCCACGTACTAACCAGACACAATTAGTTTATATTCATAAAAAGTTCATTATAACCAAACATGAAAATCTAACTTTCTTAAGATTACTTTCTGGAAATCTATTTATCTAGAAAAGTGGTTTTATAAAGGAATATTGAATTCTGATAACCAAACGCTTCCTTGGAGTAAAAGAAAATTTTAGGCAATCAGAAATTAGTGAAAATTGCAGATCTGTTCATATGAATAATTGCAAATTAAGCAAAAATACTAACTGCTAGCCTCAGAATATCAAGATCAATCACTCACCCTAACAAGAAATCCTCATGCTTTACAATAAAGAATTGCATCATAAGTTAGGATAAAATTGAGATTTTATTAACTAAAATATTTATAACTAAAGCATCGTAAGTATGACATTTACAAACTCATATAACTAACTCTGTACGAATCAATTATTTGGATTCTAACATCTGTGATATTTCATATTTGTACTCCTGAATAAAAATAGAGTCATCTTTTAATTGACTTTCACTTTTCAACACCAAGTAGAAGTTTAAATAAAAACAAATTAACTGAATTATGGCTTATGGCCCAAATCATTTCAATTGAGCCCATTAATTACTATAATACCCTCAATTTCTAAGCCAAAAAATAAATATTTATCCATAGCCAATTAACATGAATTAAAATAAATACAAAAGAGAATGAATAGAGAAAACTGTACAAAGCGAGACCTATAGCCTATAAGTGGTAGCAGCTCAGCAGGAAGTTGTTCCCAATCAATGGGTCAATTGATTATAACAAAACAACTCACTGGGCCTTTAATACGATCAAATAGAAAGCATGAAGGGTACCATGTTCTAGTAGCCCTATGATTGTATAAATCCTCCTCCAATTATTGCAGGACACGGACTTCTTATTTATCATAGAGAAATCTCTAAGACGATCTTTTTTTCAGAAAATAAGACATCAAAATTCCTTTTACATATTCTCCTTCTCTATCTGTTGAAGTAGCAAGTCAGACTGTAACATTGACAAGAAGACATCTAAGTTATTTTTACACATTGTACAAGAATTTGTACTTACATTATACCAATAAAATTAATGGGTGCAGAATAATGATATAGCTAGCTAAAGCATATCATAAAACCATCAATGGGTCTAAATCCCCTATTATCAGACATTCACAAAAACCTCAATTGATTTAGTTACATTACCACATTTTATATCGATCTTGCTAACCAAATGCATGGTTACTACTGCCATTCATGTGTCAATGGATGCCAATCAGATTTGGCAATAAAGTTGGTGTTGAAAGATGAATGATATCTAAAGTTTCAAATTGATGTCCGCTCTGTACTTTTAACATGGTCAATTTTTTTATCCCATTTTGACAACAAAAGGTGAAATCAGAACATGAAAACTCACATGTGAAACCTGCATGAATTAGAGAGGGAACAGCAATGCACCAAGTGCATTGAATAATACCTTGAGAATCGTAAGATTATTCACTTCTATTATTTCAAAATTACCTAAAGCAATTTGGATGTGCAACAAGGATTTATAACATACCTATAAGCTTCAGCAAGAACTTTCTCTATATGTGTAACATTCCTAATTCCAAATGCTATTGTGTAACCATCCATTGAACAATCTTCAAAACTCAAGGCTTCAGCATCACCCTCCACCCATACAAGGGATTTGTCCTCTCCAAGACCTGTGTGTTAACAAAGGTAAAATGTAAAGAAAAATCTAATTGTGCAGAAAACTGAATTGCTTAAGTAATTCCCAAAATCAAATGTTTTCTGCAAGATTCATAAGTTTCAAAAATAAAAATTAAAAATTAAAGAAAAATACATTAAAAAATGATTGTACAGAAAATAGAATTACTCAAGTAATTCTCAAACTAGCTTGTTAGGATTATATGTTACCTCTCTCTATAGCCCGCTTTTTGCCAACATTTAACATGTTTGGGTTGATGTCACATACATATATCTGAGTTTCCTCTTGTAAATTATCATTCGAGGGATCTTGAATTGCTCTGTATTTGATACTATTTACAGTTTCTAGGATCTTGAAAACAACATCTCCTGCAAATTTAAGTATTTTAAACTCAAAACCGCTGCAGATAACACAGAGAAAACAATGAGATGAAAATGGAAAAAAAACCACATCTAACAGTCTTTAGTTCAAGAATAGACTAATAATATCTTTGTGTAGTAATTTTCAAATGTGAGACAGCTAAAAGAATTGAATTTTCCTAAACTAAAGCTCAAAGCAGCAGAACGGTTTGTCCAAAGGGGTCTCTGAATGATACAACGTTAGCTAACAGGAATCAATATAAAGGTAATGCATATTTTTTGGCATCTGCAGGGGGTTAAATTTGGAATTGATTTTAGACATGAATTTAGAGGTTGTTTACGCTTTATAATGCAGGATTGGCACCATGAACAGTATATGCAAATTTTAATTCTAGGTTCCCTCTCACCTTACTCTTTTTTTTTTCTTCCTTTTTTGCCTAATGACCTAAAGTAAAAATGGCCTTTGGGTAAATTTTCAATTTTAGGCCGCTTTATAATGCAGGATTGGCACTATGAACAGTATATGCAAATTTTAATTCTAGGTTCCCTCTCACCTTACTCTTTTTTTTTTTCTTCCTTTTTTGCCTAATGACCTAAAGTAAAAATGGCCTTTGGGTAAATTTTCAATTTTAGGCAATCCTTTTAATTTTAACAATTCTACTCTCAACTGTTAGGACTAGCTTCAGTTTTACCAATCAGTCAAAAAGTGACGATTAGTGAATTTTTTGGGATTGAAATTCATGAAAAGAAATTTGTAAAGTAAATTTAAAGAAATGCATTTTACTTCAAATTTTTAAAATAAATTCATTCTCTCAATAAAATGGCCAAAATTTATCTTAATAAATAATTTAGGATCCATTCCTATTAGTGTGCATGTTCATTTGAAATCCTGGTGATTTGGATTTTTGTTTTAAGTAAAAAATTATAAAAAAATCAGCAATGATGGTATCCAAATCCACTTTCATTTCAAATGAGTATCCATCCAATCCAAATGGACCATAAAATATTCTTCAAATTTTCTTGCTTGCTTTTCATATAATTTTCCCACAGCAGTTTCAGCAGGAGAAATACAACGCAGATTTCCTACCATGTCTTAAATTGCTTTATAATTGTTGAAATCATCCACTCAATAATTTCAGAATACATATTAAAACTGTTGATAATTATTAAATATAAAATTGCAAAGGCAAAATTTAACATATTCTTTTCCTTTCTAGTGAACAAGCAGATGAAGATAAACTATTAAAATCACATCAGGGCATCCTATTTTGTTTTCATCACTTACCACAAAATGACCAAATACCTAAGTTGGAACTGTTTCAACATAAAACAATAATTTTGTTCTTTTTATGTTAAATAAGCCAAAACATCCAAAAATAGGATGTGATAGTGTGAGGACCTTCCATTCTCTTTTCCTAGCTAGTCTGAAATGATTCAGCCACCTTAGGGAAGTACAAACCTAGCTGTCTTTTTTTCTTTCCCTTTTTCCCTCTATCTCTCTCACTACTTAGGCCAGAACTGTCAGTTTTGAGCAAGACTGGAAGAGGCAAATGTTTCAGAACACAGATAAAGAGTAGCTCAAATGCTGAATGAATTATGCAACTTTGCCCTCATCAATACATTATTTTGTGGTAAAAAATTTTTCTTCCACTTTATACTTTCACATTCCTTCTCTTTTGTTCATAGTTGTCATTAGGTGAGTTTTAATTTATAGAAAATAAACACAACATAGAACTATTGAATAAGGAAATTTACCTGTCCCACCAGCCACATCAAGATGTTTCATTCCAGGGAAAGGATTCAGTTTGCAAACTAATCTGAACAATGCTCCATATAACATAAGTCAACGAGAAGACTACCTATAAGAGATATAAAAAATCACTAAATATCGATTCTTAGCATCTAACCTGTCCTTCCACAATCTATGCAATCCACCACTCATCAAATCATTCATAAGATCATAATTTGACGCAACATTACTAAAGACATTGCTGACCATTCGACTTTTCTCTTCTTCCCGTACTTCTTTAAATCCTGAGAGGAACCAGTAAAGTATTATTTCTGGAAACCTGTCCACCAGAAACAGTCTTTCTGGACAATATTAAGTGCAACAAAAATACTCCACCAAGTAGAGGGAGGATAACATCGATAAGGGTATATTATCTAGTTTAATCATGGGAAAAAATCAGATAATGGGACTGAAGCACAAATGTTCTTTTTTTTAAATATATATATATTCTTTTGGAAAACATTTAAATGTACAAAAAAAAAATCCATCTAGTAGGGGGAGCATCAGAGCAATAAGGGTATACGCTTTGTTTAAGCACGAAAACAAAATCAGTAACAGGACTGAAGTACAAATGTCAAGTGTATTTGAGATAGAACAAATGTATATATATAGCTTTTTTATATGCATATAGTTCACTTATTAGCATCAGCTTCATTTAAACAGTGCTTATTTTCTCATTAGTCTCAACCTGACTTAAAGTTACATTTGGATAACTGAACTCTTCCCACCAGTTTCTAGTATAACACAATGCATCCTCATATTTGTATCTGCTGAAAACTAGCACTAATTGCTTCCCACCCCCCACCCCCCCCAAAAAAAAAAAGAGAAAAGAAAAAAAAGAAGCAATATAAGACATCTATTCAACAATGTTGGTCGAATAGAAATTTTTAATGAAGCCTACTTTTTATGCTTAAATTGCAAATGAAAATTTCCCAAACAACTAGAACTCAGTTATTTGAACAAATTCTTGCATGAAAATATCTGAAAAAAAATAAATCTCTCTCGAACTTACCAAAACTTGTAGCATGTGAATGCAGTTGAGAAATGGAAGAGAACATGGGGAAGAATCTGCCACCAAACTTCCGGCTAGCCAACCTCAGTGCCATTGTCACTACAAGAAGGAACTATATGATCACAGGAGCCAAACAAATTTCAGATTCCTCAAAATTATATTGTCCAATGTCAAAAAACCAAATGCCACAGAGAAATATTAAAAGGGATTACTTAATACCCCACAAAATAAACAGAAAAACAAAGGAAACCTTTATTGCCCTTCAAAATGAAGTTCCAACAGGAGTAGTTAGTAGCAAAGTTACAATGAGGCATATTATCAAACACCTTATTACTGCAGCCACAGGAATTCTAAAACCAATAGAAATTCAACCCTAACATTCCTAAATTTTGATAACTACAGAACGAGAATTAAATCAACAGCCCTTTAGCAACTAATTTAAACGGAATATATGAGTCAATAATATCATTGAGAGGAATTAGGCACAGGATTTGCATTTCTACCTTGTTGCTAGGCTATAGTGGAGTCCTTCGGATGAGAGGGAGCGAGGTAGTGATTGTTTCGCAATGATATAAGAGAGACGTATCCTTTCCTTGTAGATTAATAGCCATAATTTCGTTTTCTATTGAATGCAAATTAGACTTGGTTGCAGCAGTTTTCGATGGGTGGGATGATGGCAGCGGAAGCGGTGCTGGGGTTTAAAAAATTGTTGGTTTGGTTTAGTTTGTAAAACCTTAAAAACCCAACTTTAAGTTTAGTTTACGGTTTTAGAGTCAAAAACATCCAACCGAACCAAACCGTTGCACAAACACATGGTATACCAGTGGGTTTTCTTCTCCACAGAGGCATTGCCATTTTGGATTAAGCTGAAGTTGGAATAATAGATGCAGTGAAGATTATTTAATTCGCATATGGGCAAATGGCCTTGCGAAGTAGTGCTACAACTTCTTCTGGTTTCACAGGAATAAAGTGTCGTGAATTTCTACTTTGCCAAGAAGAGGCAGATCTCTCGCTCGCGTAACGCCGCCGCAGCATTTTAAAAATTATTCCGGTGATTTATAAAATTGTTCAACAGACTTAATTTGATGTGGCTTTTGGACATTACCGAGAAGGAAAATAGATTGAAGGATGATAAAATTCGCTGATTAGAAACTAAAAGCAAAGGAAAAAGAAAAGGCGAAACGTAAATTCAGAAAGAAAGGAAATTTATAGTACCTACCTGGTAGAGCAAACCTGAATGGAGATTCAGGGATTCGCAGAGGCACAGTGTGAAGAGACCGAAATCAAGTTGTCCGGCACCCTTTCCTGCAAGTACGACGGTGATTTGAGCCGTAAAGACGGAAGACCAGCTCAAGGGAAAAAGGCTGCTTGTTGTGTCTGGAGGTTGGAACCCGCCGTTCCTTGGCCGGCATGGAGGAGAAGGCAGAGATCGTTCCGAGCAAAGAAGAGAAGAAGAAAGGGAAAGAAAGAAAGAAAGAAAGATCGGGGAGAGAGACGCGTTCTCCCTATGATTCGGCTCAATAGCCCATTAATCAGGCTCGACATTTCAATAAGGGTTAAGCCCAACATGATCTTCTTTGGGCTAAATACAATCCAGCCTGTTTAGTACTCTAATCGGAAATTAACAAATGAATCATATTTATACAATTCATTTATATATAAATTTATCATATTTAACATGTTGCAATTTAAAATAAAAAATTTAATTAAATTATATAAAAAATTATAATTAAAATAAATGTTTAAATGAAAATTCATTTGTTTTATTTCTTACAACATCCTTGACATAATAATTTAACAAAAATAAATAACAAATACCAATTACATTTATTATTTACAATATAATAACTTGTAATTTTTTATTAAAATATAAATAATAAATTTCATATAAATAATTACACTAATATTCCATGTTAATTAATTAATTATATAAACAATAAAATTCATCATAATAATATTTTTAATTGATATTAAAAATTTTGTTGATTTAAGTAATTAATTTCAAAACTAAAAAAAATATATTAAGAATTTTACTATTGTTTTTAATTGTATTTGAAAATAATTATTGATACTCAACTTTCATAATAATAATAACTAACGTTATTATTATTATTATTACTACTGTACTTCATTTGAAATTTTCTAAAATAAAAAATAAAAAGAAAAATATAAAAATATAAACTAACGTCATTATTTGATTAAAAAAATAACATTGTTATAGTTTGAAATTTTTCAAAGAAAATAAACAAAAGAAAAAAGAAAAAGTAAAAATAGTTGAGTTTATAGTGAGGGTAATTTTATCAATAAATATTTCAATGATCAATTTTCTAAAATTTATTTATAAAAAGCCATCAATTTTGGTAGAATTTGAATTAGAAATGACCAATTTTATAGAATTAAATTCATGAAATTGAAATCTGTATTATTTTTTCATTTCAAACACAACATTTTGGATTCAAAATAAATTACACAAATTTTTGAAATTCATTTATTCCAAACGGACTTTTAAGATTTTTGATTTAATTAATTCATGAGATTTTGAAAATAAAATTACTAGTGTTACAACTTGTTGGTTCTTTCTGTGGAAAAAGCAACGAATCCGCTACTGACAGCTTGATTTGTGAATTAATTGCAGGTGTGCCAAATATATGAAATACACAAACTGAAAATTAAAGTGCACTTAATCTAACTTTTAGGCTGTGGATTTATATTCACGATATGCACTTTACTGATTGTACAGTTAAAATAAATTTGAGTAGAGAAAATTAAAAATAAAATTTGATTGCTTGAAAAATAAATAAAATTTTAATTGCTTGTATTGAAATGAAAGCTTATAATTACAGGAATATAAATAAACTGTATTAGAAAAAATAAAGACAACCAGAAAAGTTGAATTAATTAAAATTTACTCTATAAAAAATAATATTAATAAATACTATGTATAAGTTTTAAAATGTATATGTATATTGATCCGATATAATTGATCCAATACCATCTATTATATATTAATCCGATGGGAAATAAGATAATAGCGATTAATTAAAATAATTCAATTATTTAATTAAACAAGCCTATAGTTAATTTGAAAAAAATCTATAAGTAACATCAGTTTGAGATTATTCCTTTTTTATATAATTTAAGTTGACTTATTTAAAAATTAAAAGTATTTAAAAAAGAAGAGATAGACCCTTTGCACGGATCTCCCTGCCTTAGACCCCTTCCAGGAATAATAGGACCAACTTCCACACTATTAACTAAAACAGAATATTAGTCACGCACATTTTCATCCAGTTAATCCAAACATCACAAAAACCCAAACCCTTCCTATTATCCCACAGCAAATCCCAATTCACTCAGTCGTAGGACCCAACTCTCCTTCTCATCCCATCTAACATTTCAAAAGCAATAAACATGTTTTCTGTAATTGGTTTTTTCTTAAAAATAAAATGAAAATAGCATATAATAAAAACCGTATGAATCAAGACGTTAACATAAAATCAAAAAAATATTTACTATATATATAAAGTGTAATATAATTTAATCACTCAATCTAAATAAAAATTTATATTTTAATATTATATAAATAAAAAATTAAATGAGTACGAAAAGCGATCATATAATGAGTATTGTCAACGTACGACGCACGTAGTTAAGAGTATATATAAAAGTGGGTATGGAGGGAGAGAATGATGAGATTGTCGATATTTTTCTTATGAAATTTAGGATATATCAAAATAACTTTAGTTTTAACAAATTAAAAAATTTTAATCTAAAAATATATATAATATTTCTATAATTTGATTGGATGTTTTTTTTTATTTTCTTAATAGAAAAATAAATATAGATAATTAAAATTTTCTTTAGTTATAAATTGCACTCTGATTTGGTTAGTTGAAAAATAAGATAAAAATTTATTATTTTTAAATATCTCAAATTTAATTAGTTATATTGATATTTTATATAATTCAAATCCTATTTTTATTAAAGAATATAATTTTACTAATAATTTTCTAAAATGCTTTCATGATTTTAATTTGCTAAAATATAAAAATAAAAATTATATTTTAATTATTTAAAAAAGTGAAAGGTTTTCAAAATTTTAACAATATTTTTTATTTTATTATTTATTTAAAAATCAAAAAATATCAATTCATACAAATTTCATAAGAGTAAAAAAATGGAGAAATATCAGTGATATATTTATATGAAAATAAATATTAATAAAAAATTGTAAATTATTAAAAAAGGTAAAAGGTTTTCAAAAATTTTAATGATATTGATTTAAGTTCTCTATAAATTATGTTAAAAAATAATTCTCTTATAATAAAAAAAATTTAAATTAGCAATTATTTTAGTATGATGCCATGTCAGCACCTTAATATCCTAAAATTGTGATACATAAACTTTCAAGGTTGAGCTTTTATATATTTATTTATATAAATTTAATTTGAGTTATTAGATTGCTTTCTTATTCTATTATTAATGTATATTTATTTATTATAAAAGATTACAATAAAAGTTATTAATAAAATATGTAAATTAATTATAAAACGTATAATAGAAACTATAATATGATTTTTATAAATCAATTTAGTTTTTCCTTTTAAAACAAATGAAAGTAACTGATGTATAATAAAAGTTGTATGAATTGTTACATTGACATAGAATCAAAAAAATATTTACTCTATATGTAAAGTGTAATATAATTTAACCACTCCATCTAAATAAGGATTTATATTTTAATATTATATAAATAAAAAATTAAATGAGTATAAAAAATGAACATATAATGGTAATACACATCATAAAGACGACTAGTCTATTTATACTATACATAAATGTGAGAATAAGGGGAGTAATAATGAAATTTTCAATATCACCTTATTAAAATTTCAAATATTCTAAAATAGTTTTAGTCATAGACAACTTAAAAATTTCATTTTATAACAACAAGTTTTTTTATGAGTGTTTAAACACTTTTTTCTTTTGATGGAGGATTCGATTTTCATGGAAACAAATATTTAAGTGCACTTCATCACTTTTTGGGCTGATCCAGTGCAATCAAACTTTATTTTAGTTCTAGTCTAGTGGACATAATTATTACATTTTATTATTTTATTGAATATAATTATTAAAAATTATTTTTTAAATAAATACGTATAGATAATAAAAAAAGAAAAAAATATACTCTTCTTTTTTTATATTTGTAAGAAAAATTGAGGATTTATTTGGCTAGAATGGAATGTTTCTTTTGTGTATTTTTTTATTAATTAATTAATTTTTTATTTATTTTAAATTTTCAACTTAGAGAAATAGAGAAACAAAATTAAATCACAACATTATTTGCTTTGTAAGTTTCATTTATTGACTTGGCTATAATTTTTATTTTTTTTTGTTTGCCAACATAAAAGTTCATTAAATTACAACATTTTCTAGTTAAAAGGAATTGATTTTTAAAATTCAAATTGATAATTTTTTTAATATAATTTGTTTTTTTATATATATTGAATTTCAAAAGAGTTTTATTCTTTATAATAATTTTTATTTTTTATTTTCTTTTTTATTACTAAATTAATTTGTAAATATTATCATTTTAATTTGCTAAGAAATTTATATTTCTCTTGTAATAAATCTGAGAAAGAAATAATGTTTCTATTGAATATTTTTAATTTTCTTAAAATTGTTTCTATTATATTCTAAATCTATTCGACTTAAAAGAAAATAGTGTTTATAAAATTGAAAAAAAAAACTAAAATTTATATTTATTTTGTCACATTTTGGGGTTTCAAGAATTTGTATATATTTTTTTATTTTTCTTTTTCTAATACACTTGATAAGTAATACTACTATCGCTATAGTCAAAATAATTACCATTATCAATTTAAAAAATATGCTTGTTTCTTTTCTTTACCAAACAGTAAAAAATAATTTATTATTATTATTTTTGTCATAGTTACAGGCAAAATGCATACTTTGCTCTTTTATTATTATTATTTTTGTCGTAATTATAGGCAAAATGCATACTTTGCTCCGGTCAAAAAAATAAAATATGAATAAATTTAAAATAAAAAAAATTAATTACCATAAAACATATTATTATTTTTCATTTAATTAATATATTAGAATTTGGATTTATAAATAAAAAGGCACAAAGATTAAAAATTAGTGGGCCTAATTTTTTGGAGGCCCAAATTTAAAAAAAAATCCATTATTTTTGAAAAATATCCAGATTTGAATTGAGCTAGTTTTTACCAGTCTGGTTCGTCAATTTTTTGCCCATTTTTGACCGGTTCACTTCGATTTTTTCACTGTCCGATTTTTCAACCCGATCCGAACAGAACCACAGTCCGATTCCTGATCGAACTGGCCGGTCCGATCCGATTTTCAGAGCTATGATTTTTTTGGCACTTATTAAGGTTTTAAGAATCTTCATTTATAAATTAGGGACCAAAGACTTAAAGTCTGTGATTGATTCGAATTTTATTTTGAAATCACATTATAAAAAACGAATTAAGTACATAAAAAATAGCATTACAAGTAGTTTGTGCGACAAAATCTAATATAAATTAAGTAATTGTATTTATTTTAATTTAAATAAAAATTTGTGCTTTAATACTAACAAACATAGTTAACGTGCAAAATATGTTTTAAAAAGAATTAGTTATATAAAATAATTAAAAATTTGCAAGTAAATGTCTCAAATTATAATTACTAATAATATGTAGCCAAATTATGAAAAACAACTCCAAAAAACTTGAAAAGAAATCAAAATCAAGGTTGTCATCTTATGCAAGAAAAGGGTTACAATGTGACATATTGATGGATTTTAAAATATTCACGATCCTTCCTCCAGATAAATTGAAAAGGAAAAAGGAACAAACCTTCAAGTCCCCACAGCCACCATTAGGTTGCTATTTTTTGTGATTTCTTTTATATATGCTTTTTTTTTTATCCTTTTAAAAACTCTATCTTTGTACATATTGCTTATCATCTTTTTAATTTGGAAAGTTTAGCGTTTTAAAAATATTTTTATATTTTTATATTATACCTTTCTTTTTTTTTTAAATTATTATGCATAAAGTATAAACAAATGTTATCCGGTCTTCCCCATCAACATCAACTTAATTAAGTGGTAATCATAAAACGCCAATAGTATTAAGAAAACTAGATTACAATATATTGATTCATAAGATAAAAAAATACCAATATATATATATATATATCGGGAGACCCGTCGTAATAAGAATCCTTAAAAATAATAAAATTGTCATTAAGAGAACATTTGGTTGAACTAATTAATATAGCCGATGTTTGATTCATACATAATATACCCAGCAGTTGATAGTTGATTTATACCTAATATACCCGACATTAGTTTGTACGCATTTGGTAAGTTTTTTAATCAGCAACTAATAATTGATAGAAGTTTTAAATAATTGCTAATTTCATCAGTTACATTTTGGATCTTTTTTTATTAGCTACTAATTGATTTGAATATTATTTCATTGGCTCTATTAACTTTAGAAAAATAACTATTAATAAAATTCTCAAATTAATATTTTTTATCATCATTAATTGTTTTAAAAATGATATTTTTATTAAATGCTATTTAAATTTTTAATTGGTATTCTTTATTTATACAATATATTACATTTCAAAAAAAATTTATATAACATATTAAAATAAAAAAATATTATATACAATTTAAAGTTAAAAAATATAACATTATACATCATAATGTATACACAAATAATTATATCATTAATAGTTATTTTAAATTTTAATAGAAACCACTATTAAAATTTTACCAAATACCAACATGTATCAACTACCTACTATTGGCTATCAACAATCAACTATCCGCAACCATTATTAGCTAACCGTCACTAGTACGATCAACTTAATCAAACATGTCCTAAAAAATAATTATATCATTAATAATTATTTTAAATTTTAACAGAAATCACTATTAAAATTTTATCAAATATCAACATGCATCAACTCCCTACTATCAGCTATCAACTATAAGCAACCGTTATCAGTTAACCGCCACTGGGACAATCAAACAAGTCCTAACACTGAAACCCTTGAAATTTGAAATCCTAAAATTTAAAAGCATGTTCCATAAAATCTAAAATTCAAAATCTAAATTTAAATCTAAATCTTAAACTCTAAATAAATCTTCAACACTTTGAACTTCTAAAATTTACATCCTGCTTTATGCAAATTTTTGCTAATACTTCCTTTTTGTCATTCTAACTTTTAATAAATAGTTTTTCCAAATAGCAATATCAAGCACACCTTAGAATCCGTTTGGAATGAATGAATTTTATGAAATTTTATGGAATTTATTTAAAAATTCATGTTTTCGCTTTTGGAATAAAAAAAAATGTAGATTTCAATTCTAGGAATTCAATTACATGGAATTGAATATAACTACATCAAATTCCATAAAAATTGGTGGAATTTTCAAATGAATTCTACAAAACTAAACGTTTCAATTTTTTTTGACAAAACTACCCTCTTCTTCTATAAATTTAATTTTTACTTATCTTACTTAATTATTTTATTAAACTTGATCATAATAATAAATCATTAAATTTTATTTGACAAAATTACTCTTTTATGGACAAAAGTATTTCCTTTCTTTCCCGTTATTTTGTTTTTTTTTTCTTTTTGGACTCTATAGTTATTAGTGTAAAACTACAGTTTTTGTTGAATGGAGACATTTTATATAAATTAAAGATGAATGTTATAATTATTTTATATATTATATTAAATAATTAATTAATTAATATATGAAATTTATTATTTGTTTCTTTATAAAAATAAAATTTAAACATTTACAAGGACATGAAATTCAAAATTTTAAAATTTAATTAATTAATTATGATGGAATATGAGTGATTTATTTATATTAGTATTTTTATTAAATTATTACGTCAATGTTATTTTAGAAAATAAAGACAAATGAATTTTCATCTAAAAATTGTTCTAAATATAATTTTGTGTAATTCAATTGAATTCCTTATTTTAAATTGTAACATACCAAACATGACAAATTCTTGTAAATGAATTCTACTTGGAATTTATTTACAAATGAATTTTACAATCATAGTTCATTTGTTCCAAACGGTACCTTAATTGCTACTTTCAGATGCCATAAGGATTTAAAAGGTAAGCATATACCAACTTGGCTTGGTCAAGGCTTGAGTTCAATTGTTCCTTTCCTTAATAATTAAAAATTCTTAATTACTATTAATTATCATTAGACTAACTTAAATAGACCTTTAACTAAATATATTTGAAAAACTGAACAATTAATCTTCACAGTCGCTTATTGAATCGAATTAAAGAAACCATCCATGTGAATATATATATATATATATATATAAGAAAAAGTTTTGCAAATGAGGTATTTAGTAAATGAATGGAGTCTCTTAAATTCGATTATATTACAATTTGTCTCTCTTATTTGGTAAATGTATTGATTAATCTCATTAAATTAGTATTTTTTTCTTTTTTTTGAAACTCATTAAACTATATAGTTTTTCTACTAAAAGTGCCAATTTAAAAGTTAAAATATATATTATAAAATTTGACTATTTTGCCCTTCACTTAACTATGAAAAAATCTAAAAAATGGCACTTTTTGGATGAAGGAATAAATAATTTAATGAGTTAAACCTTAAGGAATAATCAATTTATTTAGTATTTACAAAAAAAAGGATGGAATTGTAATCATGACTAACTGTAGGAACTAAATAATTATTTAACATAAACTTTAATTTGGAAGGGTAATTATTGAAATTAATTTTTTATAATAAATTTTCAAATCATCAATCATAGTAATATTGAGATTTTATTACATCATGCTTTCTTAAAAAAAACATGTATCTTTTTTTCTTCTTTTTTTAAATTTAGGTCGTAAAAGAACTCGTGATAAACGAAATATAAATGTGAAAGAGATTTAAAGTAAAACTTAGAAACTATTAAATGGAGAAAAATCTTAGAATATTGGATTATGGCAATCATATCATTACAAGAGTTTTGGCTAAAGCAATATACATGGAAAGGGTAGAGTTAAAATTGGTAATTTTCTAAGTTGACTATTGTATCTTTTAGCTAACAACTTATGTACAATTGTACAACACTAATGAGTCTGCAAATTAAAATAAAATTACACAAATATACTATATATTCCCCCTTAAGATGGTGTTAGGAAGAAATCTACCAACCCCATCTTGGACAAAAGATGTGTAAAAGAAGGAGAATGCAAACACTTGGTGAATAAGTCTACAGGGTTTTTGTTTGGTGGAAACATGTTGAAGAAGAATGAAACCTGCAAGCAATTGATTTCTAACAACGTGAGAATCAATGTCAATGTGCTTAGTATGCTCATGAAACTCTAAATTAGCATCTATGTGAAGTGCAACTTAATTATCATAATGTAAAGCAATAGGTAAAGGAGGAGAAAGCTGAAAATCCTGCAAGATATATGTTATCCATTGCAACTCACACACAGTCAAGGCCATACACCATTGCAACTAATTATATATTCCTTCTTAGACTTCCAAAACATTAGAAATTACCCAAAACTATGCATTAACCAAAATTAGACTTCCTTGTAGTGACATACGATGCCCGATCAGCTTCAAAGAAAGCAACGAATTGGAGATTATTAGTAGAAGGGAAAAATAAAACTTTGTAAGAATGACATTTAAGGTATTTTAGAACATATATGCAGCTTTGATATGACACTCGCATGGCTTTTGCATGAACTGACTTTAATGTTGAATTGCATAGGTTATGTTAGGTCTAGTTAGACTAAGATATAACTGTCTCCCTACTAATATCTTGTACTGCTATCAGTTAGGTAATGGACGTCCCATATTATGGATAAGTTTAACACCTTGGTCTATTGTTCTTATGTCAAAATTCTAATCACAAGTATTTTTATTAAACATGTTAAAATTGTGAGTTTTGGGCACATTACTTGCAAAACACACTAAATTGACAAGAGCTACGTCCGCAGATTGATTACAGTAAATTGATTTTCCTTTAATGGATTTTTGCACCTCTTATTGAATAAATCGAGAAAGCCCTTCATTCCAATCTTTATACATCTCATTAGCATATGAGTCTTCATTATCCATAAGCTCTTAGAACCATTTTGGATATGTATGGAGTCTAAAATATGCATCTCTCGTGTGTCCACCTACTCTATATTAATCACAATAGCTGTCATTCTTTCTTATAAATTCATTTTCTCTTGTAAATTGACTTATTGTCTCTAAAATTGTTTTTCCTATGTCATGGATTTCCTTGAGCCAACATTACAATTGAATTCACACTAGATTCTATCACAAGATGATGAACCTTCCTAAGCTTTTGGTGTATGGTGTATGGTTAACAATCAATACTCATAATTTTTCACCTTGCTATACTTAACAAGTTCTAAGTTATGGGGACCAACTCAAATTTCGCTTGTTCTGACATCAATTTTTTATATAATTGAGAACTATGGTTCGTTATGATATATTTGATTAGTTTCGGTTTCAAAAATATGAATTGAGATTGATTCATAAACTATCCGTCCGCGCACAATTAAGAATTAAATTATCTAAAATTGATTTTGGTCTAATTCTGATTCCGAATTAGACTCTGGCCAAGCCTGCACGTTGTTGCTAAAAAAAGATACAATTAGAGATGGAATTAGGCTAGAAGTGTTGTTATGCTTGTTCCGTTGGAATGAATAACGTTAAAAAGAAGATCGGAAGTTTGTTAACTTAAAGTTCATCTTGTTGTATAATTACTAGAGAAGAAAAATGGAGAGGATGAGGGGGAAGATAGTCCCTAGCATCAAGCCCTGCCTTTTAGCTTTTAAATGGCAATGCATGAATGATGGACGGTGACCGACCCTTCTCTAATTTTCTCCTTCCCACACAAAGCGGAGGTCAGCCTCTTTCTCTCTCTAGCCAACCAGCCAGCCATCTTTCTTGGACCTATCTCTTCTCTCTCACGAAAGGAAATTTTTTTTTCTCATTTCTTCTCATTATTTTACTTTTTAGAAAAATAATTAATTGAATTACATTTGAAAAAAAAATCCAGATTAGAGGTACGCTTTCTAGACACACATAATACAAAAGATTCCAGATTACAGCAAGAACACCAACAAATTCTACCTGTAAAAGATTGATGGAGATTGACTCATAACATAAAGGTACAGCATCTTTTTTTTTTCTTTAGATAAAAATTAATCTTTGATTTTTTTTTTAATCTTGTAAGAAAAAAAAAAAGAAAAATCCAAAGATTCGGATTGTATCAAAGCATCAGCAATGGTGCTTAAGATGATATACTGTGCATGAAAGCCATATTAAAAAGGGTTTTTACTGTTCGATTCACCTTTTTATTTTTTACTCGTAAATAATCATTTGTGTTTTGAATTCTTTAACTATTTTTCTTAATTAATACAATAATGTTAAATTACCTTAAAATGGACGGTCAAAAAGTAAAGCAAACTGTTTGAAGAAATGTCTGAAAACAACAGTAGCAATTGACAATTAAACAAGAAATCTGAGAAATTTTTATTCAAAACGCAGTTTTTTAATGCTAGTTATTGATTGATCTTTGATATATTTTTCTTAATTTGCTTAATAATAATAATAATAAGAATAATTGAAAAATTAAGTAATTAATAATAAATAAATTTTTTTAAATGCCAATTAACAGTTCATGAGTTCTTGTGGGGGTGGCTTTTGTTGCCGTTAGTGATAAGCACGCCTGGCACTCATCATTCCCTCCAATCCTTCTCTCTTTCTTCTTTTAGCTCTTTTTTCTCTATCTAGCTTTTCGCTATCTAAACTTCGTTTGCTATTCTTCTTTTCCTTAACCCCACTTCTCTCTCTCTCTCTCTCTCTCTCTCTCTCCCTCAATCTCTTTCACCTTTTTCATTTCTCTCTTTACGATCTTTTCTCTGTCTGTGCTACTACAGGAAAATAAAAAAAAGATAAAAAAACTGGTTTCCTCCTAGTTTGGACATTAGATTGGATCTGGGTTGCTTCTTTGTTGGAGTATCTTCTTGAAATATCAGGTACTTTTGTTTAAAGATTCTGAATTTTATACGTTTCTATTCACTTAGAATATTTCTAGCATCTGGGTTTTGAATTAAATTTTCCTTTGCTAAATCCAATAAAGTTTTCAAAAGTGGACTGTTTGGTTTGGTGGGTGAGGTATGGAATTGAACGTTGGATTTTGTTCCATTTTTTAATTGTTTTTTAATGAATTGGTATTGGAAGTAGCAAAATTTTATTCTCTATTGTTTGGTTTGTTTGTATCCGGTTGTGGATGTTTGATCTGGTTTTTGGACAGCTCTTTTAGTAATGAATTCTGATTGATCTGCGTTTTGTTAGCTTGATTTTGTTGTTTAATTTGAATCAAGGAGGCAATGGTGGGCTGAATGATCGAGCTGATTTTTTTGTTCTTTTTATATGAATTTTAGACAAGTATTGCACTTTTCGATGAACGTGGTGTTACTTGATTTCGCTTTTTTTTTTTTTTGGGGGGGGGGGCGGGGGTGGTGGGGGAAACCAAAGACGTCCGGTTTTAGAATGTTAGATTTCCAATATGAGTCTAGTTGTTATTTTTTATTATTATTATTCCTCATTCTTATGCAAGTATAATTTTTTCGAAATTTATATGTTTTCTAATAAGTTCATCTTTCTTACTTCTTGTTTTGATGATTGGCTGGCGTCTCAAATGCTTTTTGGCTTTGACTTCATCCACTTAAGCAAGTACTACCTTTCATTTTTCTACATATGCAAACGTTACCTAGATTCATTTATTTAATGTATTGCATTGTTGGTTTCTAAGAGCCCTTTGTAGTATAATTTGTTTACAATGTCATTTATCAGTCAGTTGCACATACGTCCACTACCAGGTGGGTTAATTGAAACATTGTGTGTAATCCAAGACCATACTTAGGTGGGCAAAAACTTTATCGGGTTAATGGGATGACAGCACAAATATATAGGAGATGGAACAAATTGGCATTTATTTGAGGCTAATTTCTGATTCCTTATTACCTGAAATATGTAGTTGTAGCTTTTGTAGTTGCTTTTTGAAGGGACATATTGCAAGACTTTGAACTTTTGGAAAGATTTGATCTGAAGAGATTTGAAACTTCTAATTTTGTGGAAAATTCTTATGGTAAAGTGTCAAATTGGCTGTGAAGCATTGCAATAATTTAAATTGGTATAGTCAGTTATGGAATTATTTATGAGAGTTTTCCTCGGTGTAGTAATATGGTTCATATAGAACTTCTCTATTGAGATCCTATCGGTAAAGATAGTTTAAGAGGTTTTTGGAAGTTTTATTGAAGAATTTCAGGTGATTCACTTTACTATCTTTGGACAAGTTTTCTGTTGTGATTTGTAAATTTGGGAAGATGATAAGAGCTTTGTTATGTGTGCCAATTAGTGGAATTTTGAGGTTTGATTAGCTTATTCAATTCAAGTAGTTTTCATGTTTCACTGCCGATATTAAGTTGCATAACATTGATTGGAGTCCTGATGAAAATTTGGGTAACTTGTAGGAATCAATTTGAAGGGTATTGTAGGCATAAGTACACATTGTCTTTCAATATTTATCTCTTGTTCTTGTGTTTGATCAACAATTTTTCGCTCTTAACCAAAAGCTTCTGAATATCATCTTGTCTCCATTTTATAGAGTTATTGCATGAAAATAATTCGGTCAGATGATTCATATAGTTGCTTTTATCTTATTTTAGTTCCTCTTTCTTTTTCAAATTAATGTTGCCTGTTTTATTTCAGGTTAAATTTGTTTCTATATTTATTCCAAAGCTGTGGAAGTTCAAATAACTGAAGTACAGAAATAGTATGGCTGTTTCCATGAGAGATTTGGATTCAGCTTTCCAGGGAGCTGGACAGAAGGCGTATCCTTCGTGAAATATTCATCTTTATGTTATCATATTCACCAATGAATCACTCTTCTGAATTACTTCCTTTTATAGTTTTAGTTTACATTGATAGTTGCATATAGTAATTTAATGATAAATCAAGAGACTGGTTTTCTTGTTGCTGCTGCTGTTAGACTGAGATGTGCAACTCTTTCATTGATCTCCTCAAATAGTACTATCCTTAACTAATATATAGTGGACTTGAAATATGGAGGATTGAAAACTTTCATCCTGTTCCTGTCCCAAAGTCTTCCTATGGGAAATTTTTCATGGGTGACTCCTATGTTATTTTGAAGGTCAGTAATTTGTTTCCTTTCCATCTGCGTTTCCTATGCATATATGCTATGCATGGCTCCAAAAGGAATAGGCTCGAATCATTGGCTAAATTGTTGGTTTCATTTTGGTCTTTGGAAGTTTTTTTCACTAGTTTTCTTGTGGTGGATGGATAATAAAGCAGTAATAATCTTAATCTAGGGCCAGACGAATTGCATTGCATGATGATGAGTTGGATTTATCATTGCTAAAGGTTTTAATGTCTTTTGTGCGATTAGAAACTTCTACCTGAAACCCAATTTCAAAGATAAATTACTTTGTTGCATATTTTTCTAGCTACTGTTGAATAACTACATTTTTATATATATATATATATATATATCATCAGTGTTATTTACATAACTTAATATGTCAAGCTATGCTCTATTCCTGCTAAATGACATGCACATATCATCTGTAATCCAAAGGTCCCTCCTATGCAAGTAGGAAACACCCTCTCCAAAACCCTTCCTGCATTTGAAAGTGAGGCCTTTGCGTTTCTAGTGGTAAATGAGGAGTTGTTTTCTTTATTTATTTTTCTTTTTCTTTTTTATTATAGTTTACAGAAAAAAATAAAACAAGTAGAGGCTGCACATTTTTTTCGTGTTATCAATTTTGATTTGTTTTTTTTTAAAGCAATTTCTGAAAGAAAAAAAAAAGAAGGTAATTTCAATAAAAGTGCTGGCAACTGGTTCCATTGGCAGCTACCCCAGTTCTATGATTACCATCTGCGATGGCCAGAGGCACATAATCATGCTGCAGCCACAACACAAACAGCATTGTTATTGCTACCAGTATTGCAACACTCCTCCACCTGTCCACTATGACTACTCTGCTGTCAACCCATCACCACTACTATTACTGCCCTCGTTCCACCATCAACACTGTGCTATGACTGCCACTTTATTGCTGCTATTGCTGTCAGTGAAATTGCCACCTTTGTTGCCTCTACTACATCGATTAATTCCATTGCCAATGCCATATTGCCACCATATGTACTACCACTGCAGCTGTTGTAACCATACATGAAAAGAAAATTGTTGAAATCATTTGAAAACTGATGCCTAGGGGGAAAATAACTGAGCTGTTGGTTTTGTTTTATTGCAGACTAAAAACTATCCCACCAATTTATTGATTTTCAGTCCTCTGCTTCTTAAAAATTTATTTCGTCTTTCATAAATTTTGGCTGTTATATATGGTGGATCTTACTTGGATCCACTTCTGGCACCAAAAACATTCATAGAGGTCTTTGTAGTAGCTGTCATACAATTAAGAAGTCTTTGGTCTAAAACTAGACTCAAACTTTTTTACTTTTTCTGAACTTCAGATATACAAACTGTTTAATGTGTTTTCCAAATGCATACATATACATGTATGTATTGTTTTTTTTCTTTTTTGTGGCTTTTAGATGTATCAGCTATTAAATTGGACCACTAAAGGATCTCTACTTGATATATTCTTTTACTATTAATAGGATCGCATGTTTTTATATGAATGAGCTAACTCTTTGCCATCACATTTTTGTTTCAAAAGGTGATTGGCAATTTCTTTTCTCTTATACATAAGAGTTAACATTTTAAATTAATATGAATTATTATGATGTGATGTGACTTTTCTCTTTTCAGACAACTGCACTAAAAAGTGGTGCTTTACGTCATGATATTCATTATTGGCTTGGAAAAGATACATCCCAGGTGAGTCCACTAATTTTTAATATTTGTCAACATTGCACCCTGCTCTTTGCTTTGAATCTTGTGATCACAACTCTTTTAAAATAGGATGAAGCTGGTGCTGCTGCCATCAAAACTGTTGAACTAGATGCAGCCCTTGGAGGTCGTGCGGTACAATATCGTGAGATACAAGGCCATGAAACTGAGAAGTTTCTGTCTTATTTTAAACCGTGTATTATACCTCAAGAAGGTGGAATTGCTTCTGGGTTCAAACATGCTGAGGCTGAAGAACACCAGACACGTTTGTTTGTTTGCAAAGGAAAACATGTTGTTCATGTCAAAGAGGCAAGTCTGTTTGTTTAATCTTTACCATGATCATTATGTATATTTGATATTTGTCTAATTTTAAGTTATTATTTCTGGTGCCTGTGACAGGTTCCTTTTGCTCGATCCTCACTCAACCATGATGATATTTTTATTCTTGATACCAAGTCAAAAATTTTTCAATTTAATGGCTCCAATTCATCTATACAAGAGAGAGCTAAAGCTTTAGAAGTAGTCCAGTACATCAAGGATACTTATCATGATGGGAAATGTGAGGTAGCTGCCATTGGTAAGTGGCGAATTAGATTAGAAAGTCAAAGATTATAGTGGAATGGCTGTTGCTCTTTCCTCCAGTTTCAATCTGCTTATTTGTCACCTCACAGAGGATGGGAAGTTGATGGCGGATGCTGAAACTGGAGAATTCTGGGGTTTCTTTGGTGGTTTTGCTCCACTGCCTCGGAAAACAACCACGGATGAGGATAAGGCTGTGGATTCTTATCCTACTAAGCTGTTCAGGTAATGATCTTTTCTCCTTTTGTCCTCTATTTTTTGTTGTAATTCTATGCTTGTTGTGTATTACATATTCGATAAAAGAAAATTGGACAGAAATGCTGATACTTCTGTATCCTGCATTAAATTTAAGTTGGAGATCAGAATCATCAGATTCCATTAAGTGGTTGACTGACATTTTTTCCTTTCAAGTGTTGAGAAGGGCCAGGCACAACCTGTTGAGGCAGATTCTTTGACAAGGGAATTACTGGACACAAATAAGTGTTATATTCTAGATTGTGGACTGGAAGTGTTTGTGTGGATGGGGAGAAATACCTCACTTGATGAAAGGAAGAGTGCAAGCGGAGTAGCAGAGGTATTGATTAGTTTTTTCATATCCAGTATGGACATTTAAGGATATTTGCTTTAATGTCATTGTCTATGCTTATTATTAATCTCACTTATCAGGAGTTAGTCCGTGGAGCTGAGCGACCTAAGTCCCACATCATTCGTGTAATTGAGGGATTTGAGACTGTGATGTTCCGGTCAAAGTTTGAATCATGCCCCCAGACAACTGATGTAACTGTCTCTGAGGATGGTAGGGGCAAAGTTGCAGGTCAGTAACTCTCTCTCAGAGATTTTGATGTTCTTGCATTTTGGTTTTCCTCTGCTACCACTGATGATGGTATTTCATTTTCACTACCAAAGTGATGTTCTCATAGTTTTTATTTGTTGGGTGATTCTGCAGCACTTTTAAGACGGCAAGGGGTCAATGTCAAGGGTCTTTTGAAAGCGGCTCCTGCAAAGGAAGAGCCTCAGCCATATATTGATGTCACAGGAAATCTGCAGGTGCTGTATTTATTTTCCTAATCGTAATAGTTTATTGTAGGGACTTGGGATTTTAGGTTTGGCAGGAGGCTGGTTATTGTTTTATTTTTCCTCTTCTAATTTTACATATTTGTAGTCATACAATTTACAAAATTAAATCTTAGCAAGTGAGCCTACAAATTTTACACAAGGAAAAATTAGCTAGCGGACTGAAGGTTTTTGTTTTTTAAATTTTTTCTTCATCAAAAGTTACTGTTACATTGCTTTTCTTGGCCAATATCTGGTATCTGGCTCTACCAAAGAGGCTGGATGCGTTTTCTTGAGCCCATAAATGATTACAGCTGCAAGTTTCTCTATATATGAAATGCTTCTTTAGCATTCTCTAAATGAATCTTTAATACAATTGCTATCTATGATCAATTTGTTATGCTTCCTTGTCCATCTTGTATTTCATAATCCATGTCCTTTCTGCAAGTAACACCTTGAACATGTTGCTAATTATGGTGCCAAGTTTGGTTTCACAGGTTTGGCGTGTGGATGGTCAGGAAAAGGTTCTTCTTCAAGCTTCAGATCAGTCAAAACTTTATAGTGGAGATTGCTATATTTTTCAGTATTCATATCCAGGAGAAGACAAGGAGGAATATCTTATCGGAACATGGTTTGGAAAGAAGAGTGTTCAGGTGAATTTCAAGAATTTTCTGCTAATTTTATTCGCTTCTTTCTTCACCGTATTCTGTTGAATATGCTCTCATATGCCTGTCCTGAAAGAGGCTCAACCAACAATTCTGAAAGATCCTTCATTTGATCTTTCCCCACTGTGGATGTTGGTTTGTTTGGACTTTTTTTTGGATGAACTATTTGGGTTTGCATGCTGTGGGTGGTGGGCATCTTTTTAACATTTCTTATTGAAGATTTTTGAAGAAAAGTAGTTTATTGTTGTCATTCTTACTATCTCTATACAATTCTATTCTATATATACACAAAGAATGATTCTAACATGGTAATAATCTAAATAGGAAACAAACCTAAACTAGGAAAGATATTATTCTACAAATCTCTATACTCCCCCTCAAGTTGGTGCAAATATATTACACATGCCCAACTTGCAAACTAAAAGATGAAACAACTTGCTACTCAAGCCCTTCGTGAAAACATCAGCTAGTTGTTCTTTGGAAGCCACATAGAAAACTTTAATGGAACCTTCAACTATCTTTTCTTTTATAAAATGACGATCAATCTCTATGTGCTTAGTTCGATCATGCTGGACATGATTATTCACTATACTGATGGTTGCTTTATTATCACAAAACAAAGATGTATCTACTGTTTCAAACAACTTTAATTCTTTCATCACTCTACGCAACCATAAAAGTTCACAAATTCCTTGTGTCATGGCTCTATACTCAGCTTCTGCACTGGACCTAGCAACCATAGTCTGTTTCTTGCTTCTCCAAGTGACCAAGTTTCCACCAAGAAAAACACAATAACCTGAGGTCGATCTCCTATCATCAAGGGAACTAGCCCAATCTGCATCCGTATAGCTTTTTATTTTCAAATGACCATGTTTGGAAAATAACAACCCTCTACTTGGAGCTAATTTCAAATATCTCAAAATTTGATGCACGGCTTCTAAGTGAGATTCCTGAGGATCATGCATATACTAACTCACTAGACTAACAGCATAAGCAATATCTGGTCTAGTATGGAAAAGATAAATTAGTCTTCCAACCAATCTCTGGTATTTGCCTACATCGACTGAACTTCCCACTCCAGCTTGAAACTTGTGATTAGCTTCAATGGGTGATTCTGTAGGCTTACATCCCAACATACCAATTTCTTTAAGGAGATCAAGAATATACTTTCTTTGAGAGATGAAAATTTCTTTTTCAGATTTAGCAACTTCAATTCCAAGAAAGTATGTTAACTTTCCCAAATCCTTAATCTCAAACTCCTTGGCTAACAAATTTCTCAAATGAGTCATTTCTTCTTTATTATTCCCTGTCACCACTATATCATCAACATAAACAATAAGTAATGTGATTTTACCTGCATAATGTTTAATGAACAAGGTATGATTAGCATCACTCTGAATGTACCCAAAAGAAAGCATGGCTCTACTAAACCTTTCAGATCATGCTCTTGGTGACTGTTTTAGCCCATATAATGACTTCTTCAACTTGCACACTTTTCCTATAGTCTTGTCATCAACAAATTCTGAAGGGATCTCCATATACACCTCTTCTCTCAAATCTCCATGTATAAAGGCGTTTTTAACATCAAATTGATGTAGCTCCCAGTCAAGGTTGGTTGCACAAGACGATAAGATTCTGATAGTGTTCATCTTGGCTATGGGGGCAAATGTTTCCTGGTAATCAACTCCATAGGTCTAACTAAATCCTTTAGCAACCAATCTAATCTTGTACCTCTCAATTGAACCATCTGCCCTATGTTTAACCGTGAACACCCATTTACATCCAACTGGTTTCTTCTCTAGTGGTGAAATTACAAGATCCCATGTCTCGTTTTTTGCCAAAGCTCTCATCTCCTCAACCATTGCAGCCTTCCATTTTGAGTCCTGTAATGCCTCTCGCCAATCCTGCGGTATAGAAATAGAAGAAATAGACAAAACAAAGGCTCTATAGGAAGGAGACATAGCATTATAGGAGATAAAATGGGAGATGAGATGTTTGGTGTATGTTCTAACTCCTTTTCTAAGAGCGATAGGAATATCAAGGTCATTGTCAGAAGGGTTAGAATCAAGATTAGAAACAAAATCAACAGGGATTAAAGAAGACTCACCAGGTTCTTGTGCTTCTGTATTTTTCAGAGACTGAAATTGGAGAGGACGGCTGATCAGAGGTCTCATGCTTGACGGTTGCATCTGTATTAGTCCGCCGAGTGTAGGTTTTCAAATCAGGTCTATCCAATCTCCCTAGAGTTTTGGGTGGTTGGTCTCTCTTATTGTCTATCTCTATTGGAATCTCCCCCTGAAAAGGAATGTCATCTATCACCTCTTCCTTTTGATATTTCTCCCCCTGAAGAGGTGACTGAACAAAAAAATAAGGCTCAAACTCTCTAAAGGTAACATCCATATTCACAAAATATTTCCTAAGGGCAGGATAATAACACTTGTATCCTTTTTGAGTAGTAGAGTAACCAACAAACACACACTTCAAGGCTCTAGGATCTAATTTGCTTGGACCATTCTTATGAACAAAACAAACACAACCAAAGACTTTAGGAGGCACAATATAAGAATTTTTTCCTTGAAGAACCTCTAATAGAGTTTTAAAATTCAAATTACGAAGAGGCATACGATTGATAAGGTAAGCAGCAGTTAAAATAGCATCCCCTCAATATGGTTTGGAAAGATTCATAGTGAACATAAGTGACCTAGCTACTTTCAATAAATGTCTATTTTTTCTTTCAGCTACTCCATTTTGAGCATTAGGATTGACACAACTAGTTTGATGTATGATACTATTAAAATCTAAATAGATACGAAAAACTATATTCATGTATTCAGTACCATTATCAGTTCTTAGAATTTTAACATGCGCATCAAACTGGGTGTAAATCATTTTCTGAAAGTTCTGAAAACATGAAAACTTCATTTTTTGTTTTCATCAAATAAACCCAAGTCAATCTAGTGCAACAATCAATAAAGGTCACAAACCATCTATATCCAGAAAGAGAAACAATTTTAGTAGGACCCCATACATCAGAGTGAATAGTAGCAAAATGAACCAAACTTTTATTATTAAGTGGAGGATAAAAATGCTTGGTGTGTTTGGTAAGTTGACAAGCATTACATACTAAAGAATCCAAATCACACTTAGTAACTAAAGTGGGAAACAAACGTCCTAAAATAGAAAAAGAGGGATGGCCTAATCTCGTATGCCATTGAACAACTTCATGAGAAAGATTTCTAGAAGTTCCTAACAAGGCTTGACTGGTACTCGGATTTGAAAACCGACAAACGTCATCCAACAGATATAGTCAATTGCGCAAGCTACCACTACCAATCGTTCTCTCCGTGTTCAGTTCCTGAAAAACACAATGAGTACGGTAAAAGGTTACTTTGCAATTAAGCGCTTTCGTGATTAAGCTAACAGATTAATGGAAAATAGAGAAACATGGAGAACAGGAGAGAGTTTAATATTGGAAGTACAGTCAATAGAACCTGTGCTAGAAATCGGTACAAAAGAGCCATCTGCAATACGAATTTTTTCGGTGCCTTGATACTTAGAATATGTGAGGAAATGGTTTATAGAGTCTGTTGTATGTTTATTTGCTCCTGAATCTATCACCCAAGAGGGTTTTGCAATTTTCGCAAGAGAGGTAAGAAAATCATTACCTGAATTAACAAAATTAGAAGCTGCAGCGGATGAGGAAGATTCAAGCTGTGACAACAACCGTTTCAAGGACTGAATTTCCCTATCAAAAAAGCTACCAGCAGTAGATGGGTCCTTAGACAAAGCTCCACTATCAGATACGTGTGCTTGTGGTCTAGATGAACTGACTCGCTTCCCTACGCGCCCTCTAGTTGGGCGTCCATTTAACTTTCAGCAGAATTCCTTAGTGTGTCGATTCTTTCCACAATAGTCACAAAACAAATGATTTCTATCCGAAGAACCTCCCTTTGCAGCTTGTATTTGTTCTTTTGCTGAATTTGCAATCAACCCTGCTTTATCCAATGTAGATCTATAAACCATATCACTCCTCCTAGTTTCCTCTTATTGTACAAATGAGTATGTCTGTCGTAAGGATGGAAAAGGATCTCGTCCAAGAACCTGGACTCGAATCTGATCATACTCATTATTTAGGTCAGCCAAAAAATCATACACTCGTTCTACCTCAATCAACTTCTGAACCTGAGTCGCATCATCAGCACATTTTGCTTGAAATTCTTGATAATAGTCCAGTTCCTGCCTTAACTCACAAAGTTCAGCAAAATACTGAGCGATAGTCAAATCCCCCTACGTGGTTTCATGGACTTTCTGTCGCAGTTCATACCTCTGAGCATAGTTTCCAGCTTGCGAATAAGTCTGTGAAGCAGCATCCCATATTTTTTTAGCTGTATCAAGCAATAAATATCCCCTTGAAATGGAAGGCTGCATAGAACTCTTATTAGCCAAGACATAATAAGGGAGTTTTCTGATTTTCACTTATTATAACCTGGATCTGTAGAAACTGGTTTTGGCGCTCCACCATCAA
>CANUEX010026330.1:0-52314 GCA_948099535.1 Jatropha multifida | reverse complement strand
CTTCGCAGAGGATTGATCATGTTAGTATAACTCTCTGTTAATATTTGGAATACTCCGCATATTTTATTTTACTCCGCAGTTAGGATGCTTAAATAAATATTGGTTTGTAATAGAATTATCATGTGATTTTAAATAAATTGTGGAGTGTAAATGACTATCTGGAAGATTGTATGATAGGAACAGTTTGAACATATTATGACAAATAAATATTTGTATGAGAAAATATTTTTATTATATGGATATAGGCCCAAGCTGCGAATAATATGTATTACTAATGCTGGGTCAGAATTATTAACTCTGATTGTCTTATGAAAAAAAAAATGTCATAATATGGGCTTGTTATTCCGATAGTCAAATGATAATAGGGATGGATTGTGATAGTTTAGGCTTACTACGGGCCTCGGGTGCCTTAAGCTTACCTAGGTCCTAGTGCTGGTCCGGCCCAAGATTTTGGGTCGTGACACCTTATTTCTTTTTTTTCAATTTCGAATTAGATGTTTGCATATAAATAAGATGTAAATGATCTTATTTCATTTGTTACACCTTGATTCTAACCATCAGAGGAATTATCCACTCTGGATTAAGCCAACTCCATCATATGCTAGATCGGTAAGTCCTGTATGGTTTTGTCCCACAGGTGAAATGAGAACTTCTTAGGAGGTCTCCCATCCTAAAACTTCTACTAAGCGAGCACGCTTAACCTTAGAGTTTTTCGAACTTTCCAAGTCATTCCACTAAAAGATGCCTTTGATGATTAGTTTTTTTCTTTTCAATATATGATCTGTTCATTTCTGCGCCCCACATTCCACTACCTTAGCTAATTTATCATCCTAGAAACTAACTAGGAGCTCTACTGTACCCACTCTCTTAGGATCGATTTGCTAGGTCGGAATATCACAAAATTATTCTCTCATACCAGTCTCCTACTGTTACTTAGTTATGTTCACACAAGCAGGATCTTGTCATGGGCCTATTAGCAATAAAATATTATTCAAAAGGTAAAAATTTGATTTTAGCATGATTCTTTTCTCGATCTATTATTGCTAAAAATTGCAAGCTCGTTAAAACAGACTTCTAACCGTAGATTTGTTAGAGAGAGTCTAGATCTCAATTTAGTTGAAAATAATTTTACTTATTTTATAAAAATACAAGTATTAATTAAAGTAATTCTACTAGAATGAGATCTCCTACCATAAATAAAATAGGAAACTACTAAATGGCAAGACCAGTAAATAAAATGACAACTAAATAAGAATATTATTAAATAGGAGATCTCCTACCAAAAAGAGAAATAAGAAACTACTAACTAAGAAGACTACCAAATAGAAAGACTACTACATAATTGATCTCCTACCAAAAATAAAATAAGAAACTAACTAAATAGGAAGACTAAATTGCAACCTACCGTAATTGCATCTAACTTTACTCCCCTCCTAGAGAAAGAGCTTGTCCTCAAGCTTGAGAATGCTTCCAAGTTGGGTATGTTGTTGGCCCATAATTGCGTGGGAATTTATATTCGGATCTAATATTTCTATGCAAAATAATTTTTTACACTGATGCCCAATGGAATATGGTTTGTCACAATTATAGCATAATCCTTTGGTCCATCTTTCAGTTGTTTCTGCCCTATTTAGTAGCTTCACATAAGGAGTGGAAACACGACCAATGTTGTCAATACTTTGTTGTCAATGCTCCTCCTATGTTTTTAGTAGAATGATCTATTGAAGGTGTGAATCTCTAGCTTGCCGATATTCAAGGACCCATTATTGTTGTAACACTCATCGCCTAGTCTCGGAGGATCAAACGGCGAGCTCCACATTTGGTGCCGAAGGCACTGTCTTAACCAACATACTTATCATAATAAAAAAATTAGAAGTGGGCTAACTAGTCATATGTTTAGCAAGTCAATTTTTATTTTAAAATATCTTAGAAAATTCATACAGAAAAACTGCAAGAGTTTTCCCTAAAATTGAACTTGTCAAAATAAATAAAAACAAAACACTTCTAATTATATTCCTCCAAAACCCTAAAAAGCTCTGTAAGGAACTCAATTCCACAAGCACTTTTATAATTCCATACTCAATCAATTATTCTAACTCATATATATATATATATATATATATATATCATCGAGTTTTATGGTTCTAATCATACTTTTTAACTTAAATCATAATCCATATAAATAAATTTAAACATTATTCAACCAACTTACTTAACTTACATAATTTAAATATTACATTCTCCTTATACAAATAATATTCACACATGCCATACAAATATTACATTCAACAATTGCCAAAATGTTTCTTCGACTCTGATACTATCCTTTTGGTCTTCAAGCAACAACCAGTGTCTCTAACCTGTGTGTGATAAAATCAACATACTGATTATATCACTTAATGGTGTTCATAAACATAAGACATAGAGAAAATACTTAGGTACAAAATCTTAATCAATCAATCATAAAACATTATTTAAAAACATAAATCTTACTTCTAAATAAATAAGAAGTAACATGCTTAAAACTTAAATCATAAAAAATATATGTTCTTAAAATCATGAAAACAACCATAGAAATACTTCCATTAAAACATCTAATTTATCTTTCAAATAATCAAAAACAAATTAAATTATCATTTTAACAGCTCTTATCTTCTTATAGAAATCAAATTACATTTTATTATACTATAGGAAAATTACTTACTAATTAAAATCATGAGAATTCCAAATCATGATTTCATAATAAAACTCATTAATTATATTTCTTAAAATGTTCATACAAGGGCTCACATATACTTAGAAGAATAAATGTAGATAAGATTCCATAACATATCATAATGACTTTAGATCGCCAATCATATCATAAAAGCTTTAAAAGCCTACTTATACACATAAAGCGTATCCGCTTAAACATAAGGCATTCAGAGTCTAGCATATGATCATAGCTTAATAACATAATGACATCAAAGCGGAGCAGACTCATCTTACATAATTGAATCAAATCATACCATATTTTCAAACCAAATATACAAGAGCCCAAAATCAAATTTTTTCATCTTAATTTATAATATTTCTTATAAGTCATTTCATTATAAAATAATTCATAACCTAAGCATTTTTATCTCAAATTCACTTAACTCATAACTTGTAAAGTTTATCAAATTTTCACACTTATGCATCAAAACTTGCGTTTCCAAAATATGTATACTTAACATAGCATAATAGGCTTAAAAATCCACTTAAAAAGAAAGTGAAATCAAGCCTATCACTTTAGGGTGGTTCGACCTCTTCATGTACACAAAGGAAGGAGGTTTTCCTCCATCAAATAACCTTAATTCCAAATTAATAACACTTAATAAAACCATTAAAAGCTTTACTTGTAAATATTTAATCATAAAACTCAGTTTACACAATCATGCTTTCTTTAAGTCTTATAAAAATCATAATAGACTTAGAATAAAAGGTAGCAATTACCACGCAATATATACTTACCAAACATTACTTTAGAAGTAAAATTAAGTTAAAAAAATCAAAAGAAAAATCAAGGCCCTTCACCTTGAATGGTTCGACCTCTCTTATGTGTAAAAAGGAAGGAAATATTTTCCTTTTCAATCAAACATGCTACCATGCTTAAAAGTCATTCAAAATCACACTTGAACATTCAAAAATCAAGAATTTAACAAACTCATTCAAAATCTCCAAGATAACATAAAACCTAAAAATTGAAAACTTTGAAAAATGAAAAGAAATAAAAGAAACAATTGAATTAACCTTAAAAATCAAGTTAAAACAAGCTTAGAAGGCTTCACTTTCTAATTTTCTCTTTGCCCTTGGAGGATGGTTCTCCAACCTCTTCAAAGCAGCAAACATACATATTCAAAATCAAGAAATAGCAAAAGAAAGAGATGGAGCATAATTTAAAGTACATTCTAACATATATATGCTATGAACTTCTTAATTAAATCCTTAAAATCAAAAGTTACAACTTACTTGTTCTATGAGAAATCTCCAGATTACTTGAATATGATCACCAAATACTACTTCCTTAACTTAATCCTTCAAGTTTGGTCGACTAATTATGGTTTGATTTGGTGATTTTTTTGTAGTTTGATAGTAGAGAAATTCAAAGAAAAATGGTGGAGAAGGAAAGAGTGTTGGCGTCAAAATGGAGAAGGAAGAAGGAAAATATGAAAAAAGTGTTAGTTGACTTGAAGTTATCAAGTCCAAGTTTGCTACTTCAAATTTTATATCAAATGCAAGGCTAAGGTCAAGTCTTAGGTATTCTCATGTAAAGGTCCAAAATATTCTCAATAAATTCTCTACCAATTGTTATTTAACTCCACATATTTATTAGATTAACGCCATAAATTAATTCCTCAATTTTTCTTAATTATACTACACTAAAAGTTACTATTCATCAATTACCTAAATTCTTCAAAAATATTTATAAAATATTTTCTACCCACCTAAGTCATGTAAATATGGTCCAAAAATAAATAAAATAAAAGACATCAATAGTAATTTATTTGGACCAAAATAATACCAAATTTCTGACCGGTGGTACTATTCACAAACCGGTAAATTACCATTACAGACTCTGAAAAACAGGCTGTTACAATTATATTTCTGACTTACTCCAATTGTTGTCTCCCTTCAAAAGCTCTCGCCCAATTTATCGTGGTAACCAAATTAGGCGGATTATGCATTTCGACATCCAACCTTACGATTTTTTATAATCCGGCTATAAAAAGATTGGCTTATTGGTCATTCCTGACTATTGTAACCCTTGCTAATAACACCTAGAATTGTCTTTGGTACTCCTCAACAAAACTTGTTTATTTTAAATTATCTAATTCACCCAAATGATTGCCCTTGACCAAAACGAAGATTACAATGGTTTTGGAAAACTTTCCACAAGATTCCAAGTTCTTCTTGCTCCAGGTTATAGTACCATAATTATGCTTCTCCAATCATATGAAATGTTACCAAGCCTACCTTATCAACCCGATTAAGAAAAAATCGTTCACACATATGAAACCAACTTAATGGATTATCATACCTATTATATGTAGGGCAATCCAATTTGGTATATCCTGCAATTGTTACGGCAACAGCACGTGTCTCGAAGCTTTCCTAAACACCAACATTTTTATTTTGTAGAGTTAAATTGTTGCTTATCTCCTCAATTCCCTTATTTCGATATCTAGTTGATCTGTTAAGAAGTTTTTGCACTTGCCGAGTTAGATTCTGTAGTTGGGTTTCAAGTTGAGATTCAACTTGGAGCATTCAAGCTTCATTCTATGCATGCAATTCTTGTAAAACAGCTTTAAACTTGCTGGTTGAATCTCCCATGACATTTGGCCCTGATACTAAGCTGTTATGTTCATGCAATTAGGATCTCATCATAGGCCCATTAATAATAAAATCTGGTTCAAAAGAAAAAACTTTTGTTTTAGCACGATTCTTTTCTCGACCTATTGTTGCTAAAAATTGCAAGCTCATTGAAAGGGAACTTTAAACTTAGACTCGACAAAAAGAGTCTAGATGTGAATTTTGTTGAAAATAATTTTTCCTATTTTATTTCATGAGTAAAGCCTCCAATTTATAGAGGGGTACAAGTACTAATTAAACTAGTTTTACTAGAATGAGATCTTCTGCCATAAATAAAATAAAATAGGAAACTACTAAGGTACCATTTGAACAATTGAATTATGATTATAGAATTTATTTGTAAATAAATTTCAAGTGGAATTCATTTATAAATGAATTTGTCATGTTTAGTACGTTATAATTTAAAATAAGAAATTCAATTGAATTCTACAAAATTATGATTGAAACCATTCTTGAACGAAAATTCATTTGTCTTTATTTCCTAAAATAACCTTGATATAATAATTTAATAAAAATACTAATATAAACAAATCACTCATATTTCACCATAATTAATTCATTAAAATTTCAAATTTTAAGTCCTTGCAAATGTTTAAATTTTTTTATTAATAGATTAAAATATATTCAAAATTAAAAATTCATTTAGATTTAATATATAATAATAGTCATGTACAATAACAACTTCATGCTCTTTAAAGAAAATAATAGAAAAAATAAGTGAGACAGTTTAGTCAATAAAATTTAAGGTGAGGGAGTAGTTTAGTCAATATAAATATTAGTGGATTAATATATGAAATTCATTTGCAAATTCTAACAACTTTAATAGGATTTGAACTAAATTAATCTAATTCCATAGAATTCAATTTTTAGAATTTAAGTCCATACTTTTTCATTATAAACAATTTTGAATTTCCAAATGAATTTCATAAAATTTTATGCAATTCATTTGTTTAAAGAGACTCTAAATGGAAAAACTAGTAAATAGAAAGACAACTAAATAGAAAGATTATTAAATAGAAGATCTCCTACCAAAAAAAGAAATAGGAAATTATTAACTAATAAAACTACAAAATAGAAAGACTACTAATTAGTTAATCTCCCACCAAAAATAAAATAAGAAACTACTAAATAGAAAGCTAAACTGCAACCTGCCGTCATTGCATCTCTAACACTTTCATTCATCCTATGAATTTAAATTGTCTTGCTTTCTATTCCTTGACCTTTAATTATTTTGTTCCCTCTAGATTATGGGCATGAAAACACTATCCCATTTCTTCTTTATGGCTTGCTTTACCCGCCTCTTTTACGGAGGCAATCTTCTTCATTGAGAGCGCTTCAAACTAAGATGTTGAACCTTCTTCACTTTATCAACTCCCATCATAAAGTTTCAAAGAGTCTCTCCATGCCTTGATGAATGATATTAAGTGCATATAAGTTTTACTAAAACCTCGGTTCGCCATGGTATGGATATGAAGTATAGCACTTTTGAAGATTTGTGATAGTAGGCTATAAAGGGTTGTGGTAAGTAGAAAAGGCTTACTAATTTCGCTTTTTTAATTACATAATTGAAAGCAAATAATTTGTTCACTTTTTAACACTGGTGCATATTGATAAGAGCTAAGCACAAAGTAAAACAGAAAGGAATTGATAATTAATTAATTATATTATTGAAATGAGAAGTGGCCTTTAAATAGGCAAACAAAACAACTAAAATAGCAAAATGTATGCAACATTACTGCTCAACTAAGCAAAAAATAAAGCAACAAAATAACTAAAAATCAGAACAAAATCTCAACAACTAAGCTTTGACTAATTATTCAACAAACTCTCCATTAAACAAATGTTTGCAAACATCCAATTTAGGTGAAAGTTTGACTTGTTTTAAGCCTAGATTTCTTCTGCTAAACACACTCCTAAAAGTCCTCCTAACTTCACAAATGCTGCTTGCTTAAGTGGCTTTGTCATACTGTCAGCTATTTGATCTTCACTTTTATAAAATAATAAATCAACTGTACTATTATTGCAGAGATCACACAAAAAATGGTAAAGAAAAATCTATATGTTTGCTCCTGCCATGCAAAACAGGATTTTCTGAAATCTTGATAGCTGAAACATTATCACAGAAAACTTTTGTTGGACCTTGCTGCTGGCACTAACGCATCTCAAGCAACCTTCTTAACCATATAACTTGACAAGAACATGTTGCTGCTGAAATAAATTATACTTCTGTGGTGGACAAAGTAATAATTTGCTGTTTTTTTGAAGACCATGAAATAGCTCCTGAACTCATTATAAAAACAAAACCCGACATACTCTTCCGATCACAAAAACCAAATAAATTTAATTTTACTTCCCTTTTATAAAGAATTCCAAATTCAACCGTTCCTTTCAAATAACGGAGAATCCTTTTTGCTGCCAGAAAATGTGTTTCAGTTGGGTTCTCCATATAGCGGCTTATTAGACTAACACCATGCATGATGTCAGGTCTTGTTGAAGTTAAATACATCAAACTCCCTACCATTTGCATGTAAAGAGTTGCTTTTATTTTTTCTCCTCCATCATTTCTCGTTAACTTCAAGCCACATTCAACAGGAGTGAAAACAGAATTACAATCCTTCATTTTGAACCTGCCCAAAATCTCAAGAGCATATTTCTTTTGTGATATAAAAATACCAGCAGATGATTGCATAACTTCGATACCAAGGAAAAAATGCATTAATCCCAAATCAGACATTTCAAATTCATTCATCATCTTCCTTTTAAATTCTTCAATCATTCCTTTATCATTCCCGATATAAATAAGGTCATTAACATAAAGACACACAACAAGCATTTTTCCATCTTTTTCAAGCTTTAAAAATAGAGTGTGTTCATGAAAGCATTTATGAAAACCTTCTTTTGAAAAATAAGCATCTATACAGCTATACCAGGCTCTAGGTGCTTGTTTTAGACCGTATAAAGCCTTTTTGAGTTTATATACCTTGTCCTCCTCTCCTTTCAGCACATACCTAAGAGGTTGATCGACATATACCTCTTCTTTCAGTTCACCATGTAAGAATGTTGACTTCACATCTAATTGATAATAGACCATGAGTTTTGAGCAGCCATGGCTAAGACTAGCCGAATTGTGTCGAGCCTTGCAACCGAAGCCAACACTTCTTTGTAATCAACTCTAAATTCTTGACTATATCCCTTCACGACAAGGCAAGCTTTATACTTGCCAACTCCACCATCTTTATTCAACTTTGTTTTCTAAATCCATTTCACTCCAATGGATTTTTGCCCTTTCAGAAGCTCTACCAAATCCCAAGTGCTATTCTTTTCTATTGATTTTATCTCCTCATCCATAGCATGTCGCCATTTTGAATCTTTGATAGTATCATGGAATGTGAGGAGATCACAATCTGCAAAAAGAGCAAAATGTGTAAAAGAATCTTCATCAGATAATTCATCTCCACTTACGTAATCTTCCATCCATATTGGTCTCCTTCTTGTACAGGGTTGGTCATCAGTTATAGCAGTAGAAGTGCCATCAGAAATTTTAAACTTGGATGAAATTGTAGAGATTTCCTGCTGCTCAGAATTTTCTTCAATTTCATCCAAGTTTATAGGTATGAGCTACTGCCTTTTACTACTTTCATTCCAATTCCAACCATTTTCCTCATCAAATACTATATCTCTGCTAATCACAATTTTATTAGTGAGAGGATTAAACAATTTATATGCTTTGGAATTTTCACTTACACCCATAAAAAATACATTTTTCACTCTTATCATCCAGCTTCTTCCTTTTCTCATCTGGAACGTGTGCATATGCAATGCAACCAAAAATTCTAAAATGATCAACTACTGGTTTTCACCCACAGAAGGCTTCTTCAGGTGTCATGTTTCGAACCGCAAAAGTTGGACTTCTATTTAGCACATGAACAGCCCAATTTACAGCTTCTGGCCAAAATGACTTTGGAACATTCCCTTTTGTTAGCAAGCTTCTCACCACATTAAGAATTATTCTGTTTTTGCGTTTCAGATACACCATTTTGCTGAGGTGTAAACGCTGCTGTGAGTTCCCTCCAAATGCCATGTTTAGCGAAAAAACTTTTAAATTCTTTAGAGCCATACTGTCCACCACGATTAGTACGAAGCATTTTGATGGACTTCTCTGTTTCATTCTCTACACATGCTTTGAAATTTTTAAACACATCAAGAGCTTCTGATTTTTTCTGCAAAAAATAAACCGAAATTTTTCGAGTGCAATCATCAATGAAGGTTATCAAGTACCTTTTACCTCCATTTGAAGTTGGGTTAATTGGCCCGCAAATGTCTGAATATAGCAACTCTAGCACATTCTTTGCTCTCCAAGACTGGCCTTTTGGAAATTGTGAGTGGGGTTGTTTGCTAACAACACACTCTTCACAAACTTCAGTAGGAACAATAATTTGAGGAAGGTCTATGACCATATTTCTATTTTGTAGAGCTTTTAAGCCACCAAAATTCAAATGGCCATAGCGAAAATGCCAAAGCCATGAAGGATCTTTAACTCTAGCAATGAGGCATGTTTGAACTTCTTGAATCTTCAACGGAAATAACCTATTTGAACTCATCTTAATGCTAGCAATTGCTCCTCTTTTAGGGTCATAAATCTCACAAATTTTATTACGCACGATTATTTCATAACCCTTTTCCTATAACTGGCCAACACTCAACAAATTGCTTTATAGGTTAGAAACATAATAAACATCAAAGATTATCTCAACAAAATCATTCATGGTTCTTATAAAAATATCACCTTTACCCATCACATTCACAGTAGAAGAATCACCAAAACTTACAGTATTAAAGAAATCTTCATTTAATTTTGAAAACGAAGACTTACTACTGCACATTTGATTATTGCAAATTCTATTTCCTTGTTCACTTGATAAGCCATCAACAACATTTTTATTTCAGCTTCTTTGACAAAATTTGATTTGTCTTTTGGCAATTTCGTACGACATTCGGAGTGATAATGCCCATATTTATGACACCTAAAGCATTCAATATTAGATTTATCACGGGGCTCACCTCTACTTTGCAATTGATCAGTTTGAAAATTTTGCCGATTTCCTCTCCCTCTCCCCCTTGAATTTGATAAGGATGAAGGAAAAGTTGAGGCTTTTAATGCTTGCTCTTCAATGTTTGAACTTCAGTTCATTTTCTGCTCATGCACCAATAAGGAGCTTTGCAATTCATCAAGAGACAATAGATCTGTCTTTTGACTCTTCAATAGAGCAAACAACATAGTCATACTTTAGTGTTAGAAAGCATAATATCTTCTCTACAATAGTTACATCTTCCATCTTTTCACCGATAAATCGCATCTTGTTGCATATCTCCATGGTTCTGGCGAAATAGCTAGTAACAGTTCCACCATCCTTTATCTGCAGAGTTTCAAAGTTTTTTCTCAATGTTTAAAGCTGTGCACGCTTCACTCTGACTGAGCTTGCATATTTCTTCTTCATAGAATCCCATATATCCTTAGAAGTTTCTTTGCAAAGAATAGTTTCCAAGACGGGACGATCAATAGCTTGAAAGAGGTAATTTTTCGCCTTCAAATCTTTCAACTTTCTTGCTTCAAAATCTGCCTTTTGAGCATCCGTCAATGTTTCGCCTGCTCCTAGTGCTCCGATTCCATTTTAAACAATTATCCAGTATTCTTTTGAACACAGGAAGTTCTCCATCAACATGCTCCAATGATCATAGTAACCATCAAAACGTGGAATTGCTACCTGCACAAAATTTGATTTTGAAGCATGCAACAAGTAATAAAGCTGCAACTCTCTCTTTTTTTGCTCTCTCTCTCTCTCTCTCTCTGATACCACTAATAAGAGCGAAGCACAAAGTAAAATAGAAAGGAATTAATAATTAATTGATTGTATTATTGAAATGAGAAGTGACCTTTAAATAGACAAACAAAACAACTGAAATAGCAAAATGTATGCAGCATTACTGCTCAACTAAGCAGAAAATAAAGCAAAAAAATAACTAAAAATCAGGATAAAATCTCAACAACTAAGCTTTGACTAAATTATTCAATACATATTGATCCGTCTTCTTCTCCTTCGACTTGACTCAACATTGCCTCATCTTCAGGCTCCTCAAGGTTCTTTATATTAAACATTCCATACATCTTGAGAATTCTGATAAATTATGCTTATAGTCAACTACGGATAGTGAAAGGAAACAAAGGCTTTTTTGTTGGTCATTCTCATACTACATATGGTTCTATTACCACTTGCTGCAAGTTGTGTTGGGAAAAAACAGAAGAAAAAAAGTTAATACTTCTCATTAAAAATAAACAAAAGAAAAAAGAAAACATGAGAGAGCTTTATGAAAATAAGGTATGGATAATGCGTTCGCTTTAACAATAATTCAGCTGCCAGTATTGTATGATATGATATTCATGTCTTAGCCTGGGTACTGGAAAAAAAGAAAAAGTGAAGAAGACCTTACATACACAAGAAAAGCTATCTAATGCAAAAACTATCTTCTTTCCCTAAGAAAAAGCTTAACAAAATCAAATAAGACCCTTATATAAGAAATTACAGTGATTCTTCTTTTCTTTTTGGCTCTCCATCTGCTACATTTATCACAGTAAACACAGATTTCCCATTTGAAGATTCTTCAGGAACCTGCAAAGGCTCCAAGGAATCAACTATATCTCGCATTAGAGGCCGAGCTTTTGGATTTCGGTTCAAGCAATGATAAGCGAGCATAGCTGCCTTGTGTACTCCCTTAACGGGGTAATCTCCCTCTAATCTTGGGTCCACAATGTTTAGAAATTTCTTTTTCTCTTTTAGCAAAGGGAGTGCCCAATCTGCAAGGTTCTGCTCCCTCGCTGGCCGCAGTTTGTCTAAAGATTTTCTGCCTGTGAGAAGCTCAAGAAGAACAACACCGAAGCTGTATACATCACTTCTAGGAGTGAGATGCCCTGAACAAAAGTCGAATGTTTAGTAATTAGTGAATAATCCATTTTGAATGTGCTAATTGCAGCATTAAATGTTTTCAATACTAATAGAGAACAAATTAAAATAATGTCGAAGCCACCCTGCACCCAAGAGCTATCTTAACATAGAAATGCATGGAGGACTTTAAAAAGTTACCTGTCATTATATATTCAGGTGCTGCATATCCGTAAGTCCCCATTATGCGTGTGGAAACATGAGTTTTGTCTCCCATCGGTCCATCTTTTGCGAGGCCAAAGTCGGAGAGCTTTGCATTATAATCCTTTTTGTACATAAAACCACAAATTTAAGCAAATATATGGTTAAATCACAGTAATACATGCATTTTCATTAATCATGCAGTAATAACTAATGGTTCTGCACAAGTTTGCAAACTCCAAAGCCTACTAGATGGACAAATAAATATATTAAAAAAAACAAGGAATTTGTAAATTGCAGGTTGTGATATTAATGTACTAGAGGTTGGTTCAACCTGTGTAACAAATTTGTACTATAAGTCATTTTTATATATTGTATAATAGATGCCTCCATATTCGTAGTCTATTTGTTACAAAAATGGCTTTCCTAATAATGAAATCTTCCTTTTGGTGGTAGAAATCAAAACTGTGCTTTCTGCAGTTTTTCTCAAGTGACTGTCATGTAGTGTTTCCAATAAACTAACCATATCAAGTAGAATATTAGACGTCTTAAAATCTCGATAGATAACAGGTTTTTCAGCTTCATGGAGAAAGGCAAGTCCTTTCGCCGCACCAAACACAATCTTCATTCTAATATACCATGGAAGAGGGAGCAATACTCCTGCACAGTGGAAGACAATACACATTGCTACATATCCAAAAGATGGAAAAAGAATTTTACAAAAAGAAATATGATAGCAAGATTGCCCTTAACAGCTACTAGTGAGCTGAGAAAGTTTGGTGTATTACGCTATGCTAACTTTAGTTATGCTTTCTAAAAGTTTAAGGAAAAATAAATCATTTGACATTATTAAATAATTAAGAAAAGTGCCTGCAGGGTATGCACTTGCCCTCTATTTTTTTTTGCCTATATTATCTCCTTCCTAATACCTTTTTCTAGTTGCTTTTATGGATTCCAATCACTTCCAGCAAAAAAGTGTCGGGATTTCATGTGAGTGGGAGTCCCATATTGAAAAGGACTAAGTAAAACTTTGTAATGTCAAACCCATGTATGAGTTCCCTCACAAGCCCATGGCATAAATCTCCCCAAGAAGTCAGGCTCCCCAGTCCTAACAAAAGAACTAAACCTATTTAAGTATACCAGAGCTTGACTCCATTGAAATTGAAAGAAAATGAAAAGTATGCAATGGCAACTAAAAATGTAGAAAAAGGAAACCCTTTTGAATCATTATATCCTGGAGAATAATTGCCTTGTTGGTCTGGATTTGGCATAATTTTCTTTAACTATGCAAGATCATGAAGTGAAAAGAATTTCAAGATATTATCATTAAGTGAAGTTGTGAGATACTTACTTGAAAATAGATTGTTTTCAACACTACCCCGAGCCATATACTCGTATATTAATACTCGGTGTTCATCTTCACAGCAATATCCAATCAATTTTACCAAATTTGGATGCGAAAGCTGCCCCAGAAATATGACTTCTGCCTAAAAGTCCTCAAAAACTCTTAATCAATCTTATCAAGAATATAAATAATATAACAAGAACAAATTGCACAGCAATGTATCTCAATATGCATTATATTTACATTTAGCAGAACAGAAACAATAATTTAAAAAAAAAAAATTACCAGCCATTCTCTATGACCTTGGAAACTATTATCACCATCATGAACTTTTACAGCAACTGGAAGAGGCTCAAGTCCTTCCCTTAGATCCTCAGTAATGAATCCTTTATAAACATTTCCAAATCCTCCACCACCCAGCACACGATCGTGCCTGAAGTTTCCAGTGATTACTTTTAGTTCATCATAGGTAAATGCAATCAATGGATTTGCGGCTGAATCTCGGCGTAGGTCTTCTACTTCCTCAGGATTTGATGGCAGCTTCTTAATATCCTTTATTGGGTTTCCTGAAGGGCTCTGGTCTTTTGGAGACTCTAAGTAGTAATGTAAGAGCAACCAAAATCAAATATACAATAACCAAACCTCACAAAGAACAAACTTCATTTCTACATTTCTTTAAGATGAATTCAAGAAAGAAAGAAAAAACCATACAAAGAGTCATTGAAAATTATTTGCATTATATAAAATAGGAGGATTCAAAACCAGCTTTAAGCAGCAAAAGAAGATTATCAGAACTCTAAATTGAGATTTAAATGTAAATTAAAAGATATCAATAAAAGCCACTAAAGATGTGTCAATTCAATTTATTCCTCATTTCCTTTCTTTTTAGTTTTTACCATTAAAGTGAAAACAATTAGATTGTATATGATGTAAATTCAGCTTTATAAAGATTGATGGGACTAATAAAAGAATCCAGAATTGAATGTTAAACCTTATTTTTGAAAACATGAATCATAAATAAAATTATGAATTGCCAAAACTAGAAAATGAAAGGGGAAACCAAGATAAAGAAAGGTCAAAAAACCAATAATGAATAAAGAAATATAAAAATAGTGTTGAGATAAGCGCTAACCCACCATGGTGAGAAGTTTCCACTTTGCACATGAGAAAAAAAAAATAGAAAGTATGCTACCTTTATGAGTGGAATAAATTAAAAGTGAATAAAAAAGAAAAGATACTTTTCCTTTCATTCTATTGTTAATCAAACTCCAGAAGGAAGGAATATCCTAAAGTTAGTATCCTAACAAATAGTCTTCCAAGATTTCAAATCCTACTATTTCCAAACAACCTTGGAAAAGAAAAAAAAAATCCCATAAAGAACCAAAAGAAAATAACTGAAAACACAAGAAAATTAGAATGTTTGAACTTGAAAGAGTACGAATATACAATCTCATTTGATTTTGAAGAAAGAGAAACCCATCAGATTCAAAATCAGAAATCCTAACCCAAATTTCATTATAAACTTTCGTATCAGAGAGAAACGAAAAAGAAAGAAAACAGAGCATATAATTCACACAAGATATTGAGAAACAGAGAAGAACAGAGGAAGGTCATTGTAAATTTATAGTTATCCTTTTAGCTTCCTATATTTATAATTGAAAAACAGAGTCATAGCATGTGAAACCCATTTCCCAAAATCAAACAAGAAATGAAATATAAACATTAAACAAAAACCAAAAAAAAATAATAATAACCAACCTGATTTTGCATTTGATGAGACTCTGTAAACTGAAGGCTCCCCTCTACACCAACAATTTCCCATTATGAAGAATAAACAGTATATATTCTAACAAAAAGAATAATACGGTATCTTCAACACAAACAAAAGCCCGTCAACCAAAGATGAAGGCAATATCACTCCTATGGAAGGATTGGTTTGGACCGAATCCAAATTAGTAAAAAGTTCAGAAAAAAAATGATAAAGAAAAGAGAGAACACTTCAAAAAAGGGAAAAAAATAAAACAGTATATCTCAAGGGAAAGAAATGAGAGAAAATGTTCGTGGGTGGAAATGTTGATGACAGAGAGAGAGAGAGGAGAGCTCTTGATGGAAATGATGGAGTGTTGAGGTGGGGGCAAGTTCTTGGCCATGGCGGAAGTGGGCCCACAAAGAGCAAGCTTTCTTGTTTTGTTGTGTTTTGTTTTTGAATTTGAAAAGAAAACATATATATATATATATATATATATATATATATATATATATATATTTCTTTGAGTGCGCTACTTTGATTCCCACCACATCAATATATTTCTTCCATAGTCCTCTTTTTTCTTTTCTTCGACGCCATTGGCCACCTTTTGCTCATATATATATAATTCATTTATATATTCCTTTATTCTTTCTTATTGCATAAATGTTATATTTACCTTCTATAAAATCTCGGCTCGGTTAGAGTTTAACTTCCAAACAAACCAAGTTAGAACAAATCCTACTATTTCCAAACAAACCAAGTTAGTAAGCTTGAACGAACTGAACCGAATCCAACTCGAGTTTTTATCAACATTCACGAACCAAATATGAACAATTTAAAAAACTCAATTCAATTTTTGATTCATTTTACAGCCCCTAGGGATAGTGTGCTAAAAAAATAGTCAAACTAAATTAAACTTTTTAATAAATATCCAAAGAATTTAGATATTTATCTTTAAAAAAATTTCTATCTTAAAACAAAACATTCAACCTTAAATTGATTTGATTTTTTTTTATTCATTAGAATGTCCGATCTGAAATAATACATGAGCTACATATTCGGCAGGAGTCGAACGATTCTAAAACCACTGATTTCTGTTATTAAAAGGTGAAATTGAAATCAATCAATTTTAGACTATTTTTAAGATAGTCTTAGAACTGTAAATTTCGATTTTGGTTCAGTTTTAATAATTCATTTCAAATTTTTTAAAATACTATTTTACATTTGTACCTTAAATAAATAATAATAATAAATATCACTGCTGAAAAAGAAGTTAAATTAATTTAATGAAATTTCTTAAATTTAATTTTAAAAATTATAATAAAATAAAAAATAAATTTGAAGTTTATAACAACGGTTTTAATATGGAACCGTCGGTTTTAAACTAAAATTACTGATTCGAAAGTTAAAGAAATTTTAAGTACACAATTTTAACTACGGTTTAGAATAAAAAACCGGTGACCAAGATTTAATGTGGGTCTTAGCTGATTTAATTTGGATTCGATTTCTTTTTCAAACCAAACGTGGTCATGCCTACTCTATACTGTATTCTCTACCACATTTACAAGAAACTTTTGCAACCACTTTACCTAGTATAATTAAATTTGCTAAATTTAAAACCACATACGAAATATAATAATAATATATTTTATAGTAATTAATTAACTTTTTATATTAAATTTATTCATATTTCATTCATTTTATTTAAAATTATTTACTAATTTTTTAAGTTCGTATTAAGAGTTTGTTCGATAAAATTAGTTGTTTTGATAGCTGTTAGTTGTTTTAGTAGCATTTAGCTGTTAGCTGTTTGAGTACCGTTTCATGAAACGCTAAAAACTAAACGTTACAAGAGTTAACTTTTCACAAAAAATTACCTTAACCTCTAAAAGTTAATCCAAATTTATGTTCCCGAACAACTTATTAGATAACGTTCAGTGTTTTGACTAGTCAAAACTCTAAAAGCTACTCAAAAGCTATTGCCGAACACAACAAGTCCGTATCCTTTTTTCAGTTACTTGAGTTGTCATATATGGTCTTAAAATCTTGCTAAGATCGGTGTCTATTAATAATTATGTATAATAATAGACATTAATATGATAATTGAATAACAATTAATATTAATATTAATATTAGTAAGTTTATAAGTAATAATTGCAATCTTACGTGGCACCACAGCTGAATATAAATTACATATCAAAATAGAGTTTTGTTCTCAATCAATATTTATAAGGTATCTTTTTAAATATATCAATAATTTTATTTATTCTAATTTTAAACCACTGGGAGTATAATACAAACTAGGTCCGACCTTCCTTGATTTCGATCCAATTTGAAATCAAAAATCGCAAAATGATTCTGATATGATTCCAATTTTAATTGAATAGTTAACCCTTGACTTAATAATTAAAATATCTTTCAATAGCGTCCTTTGTAAATATGTAGACGAAGCCTATATATGTGGATCCAACTGAAGATGGAAGTAAACCGGTTATTTTAGGTTATCCTCTTGTTTTCATTTATTTAATGAAGGTACGAATAATTAAAAATGAATTTATAATGAAATTACTACTCGTAATGAATACGAGTATAATACACGTATAATATACTTATTTAAACAGTTAATGTCTCATTTTTTATTCATACAGCAACATGGAAAGTGTCCCGATATTAATTTTATTAGCGTTAGAACTCGCGCAGTGTGCGGAGCAATATTAAAAGATAAAATAATCTCTTATGACATCATTCAAAAATAGTAAAATTATATAATAAAATGATAAAGTATATACTGAAAAATTGCAATGCTAATATATGATTTATAAAGTATCTGGCGAAACATTTTATAAGGCATGCAATAGTCAAAATCATGCATGGTATGATTTATATTAATATATATATATATATATATATACTATTAATTTATTTTTTAATAGTGATAATAATTTTAAAAATTTAACTAATTATGTTGAAATAAGAAATTAAATATTTTTTTATTTTATATTTATGATTTATTATAAATGATCGTGTATTTATTTGAAATATTAATTTTTTACTTATTTAATGTAATGTGTCCTAAGCGTGAGGATGTGATACTTTTTTTTAGAATTATCGTATCATGTACATTCATGTATTTCGTGTATTATATTTGTGCAATCTAAATATTGGCATATGTGACTATTTCATATACTAAACTAATCGACCAAGATTTTTTTATTACCAATAAAAATGAAATGTTTTTTTTTCTAAATTAAGTTTTGTGTCATTGAGATAATTAAGTTTTTTTATTTATTTTATATTTATAATTTATCATAAATGATTATTTATTTATTTAAAATATTAATGTATTACTTATTTAGTGCAGTGTGTCCCAAGCACGTGAATATTTTATTTTTTAAAAACTCATCGTATTCCGTAAGTTTCAATTTATATTTTTTTAATTTTTATATATTGCCTATTTAATAGTGATATATTATTTATTTAAAATCGTGTGAATTACTTATTAGTTGTATTTTAATGAGAAATAAATTTACATTAATATATTAAATATTATAAATAATTTTTTATATATATTATTTTGATAAAGATATTATCTGAAAATATAAAATAACTAATCTTCTTATAATTTTTATAATTGTGCTCAATTATGTTAGAATTCTAAGATATGTCATTCTATAATCTCTTATTTTAAGTTGTATAAATAATTATGTTAAAATACAATTTTTATAATTATTTTTAATATTTAATTAGATGAAAATAATTAATTTTAAATTATAAAATAATTATCTTGTGAATATTTGATTTTATTTCTCATTTATTGTGATTTTTAAAAATATTAAAAAGCAAATGAAAATATTAATTTTGTTTTTACTGATATTTAATCCTTGGTTGTGATGAGGTTTATAAAGAGATTTTCCACCAAGGTGCATTTAACTTGAACACTTTTGTGAAAACATTAACATAAATTTTTAGAGCCTGGGGCCATGGCTCCTGTGCCACAGGTTCCGCTGCCGGCTACCCGCTGCATTAGACGGATTTGGTCATAATTACCGTGGGAACACTCTTCTTTATTGTTATCTCCATTCTATAATATTTGTCACTTTTATAATTTTATAATTTTTAAAAAAATTATTAAATTTATTTAAATTATAATAAATTATTTAATAAATTAAGTATATTATTTTTAATTTAATACTAACTAGTGTTAGCATCCGCGCGATTTTTGGAGCAACATTAAAAAATAAAATATTATTTTATAATATTATTTTAAAATAATAAAATTATATAATAAAATGATCATTAAATACATTATAAATACTCGAATCTGTTCAAATACCCAATTCAAAATTTAGGTACCGAAACTCATATAGAAATTCACCTTTAATAACTAAATTTATCTCGAACCCTATTATATTTACATGTTTAAATACTCAAATCTGTTTACATTAAAAAAATACTTTTTATTTTTTAAAAATAAAAATTATAAATTTATTATTTTGATTTAATAAAAAAATATAATATAAATATTAAATATAATTATGACATTAATATAATTAAAAAGGGTGTGTATGTGTATATAATTTTCTTTATAAAAATAATTATTTTAAATATGTTTAGAATATTAATTAAACGAATAACAGGTAACGAGTACCTGAGTCCTTGAATTCAACCCAATCCGATATGGATAATAAAAATACTATTCAAACCCATCTTAAATTCGTTTATTCACACAAAAATTCTCCAAAATCATATCGAATTTTATCAAGTACCCACCCAATAAAGTAAAATTGTCATTTCTAACTGAGATATATTTTTTTAAATATCTTGTGAAATCTTTTATTAACAATAGCAAAAGTCATATATGTTATGAGCTATATCAAAAAATGCACACACATTATTAATGTAGTTTTCAATAATGATAATAATTTTTAGAATTTAACTAATTGTATTGAAATAAGAAATTAGATTTTTTTTTATTTTTATGTTTCTGATTTATTAAAAATGATTATCTATTTATTTAAAATATTAATATATTATAAATGATTATTGATTTATTTAAAATATTAATGTATTACTTATTTAATATAGTATGTCTTAAATATGTATATGTTCAACTTGTTTAAAAATTGATATATCTTGTACATTCATGTATCTTGTGTCCCGTGTTCTGTAACTTAGCTCCCAGATATATGAGACTACTCCGTATACCAAACCAATCAATCAAGGTATTTTTTTTAATTAACAATAAAAAATATATTTTTTTATTTTTTATTTTTTATATCATTGAAATAAGAAATTAAGTTTCTTTTTTTTAGTTTTATGTTTATAATTTATTACAAATGATTATTTATTTATTTGAAATACTATTGTATTATTTATCCTGTGTAATGTGTCCTAAGCGTGTGGATGTCATTTTTTTAATTATTGTGTTTCGTATGTTTTCGTATCTTGTGTCCTGTATCAGTGCAACCTAATTCGTGACATACGAGACTACTCCATACGCCAAATTAATCAATTAAGTTTTTTCTGTAATTACTAATTAAAATTGAAGTGTTTTTTAATTTATTTTTATGTCATTGAAATAAGAAATTAAGTTCTTTTTATTTTATATTTATTTATTACAAATGATTATTTATTTACTTAAAATATTAATATATTACTTATTCTGTATATTGAATGGTAAGTATGTAGATGTCTTAGTTATTTAAAAATTATCATATCATATATATTTTTGTATCTTGTGTTTCGTGTTCGTACAATTTAGTTCCTTATATATTATATTAGTCTATATACTAAACCAATCGATCAAGGTGTTTTTTTAATATACCAATAAAAATGAAGTTTTTTTAATTTGTTTTTATGTAATTGAAATAAAAAATTAAGGTTTTTTAATTTTTTGTTTATAATTTATTACAAATGATTATTTATTTATTTAAAATATTAATGTATTACTTATTCTGTGTTGTGTATCCAAGAGTATAGATATTATACTTTTTAAAAAATTATCTCGTACGTTTTCGTATCTTATATCTCGTGTTCTGTATTCATACAATTTAAATCCTGACATATGAGATTACTCCATATATCAAATTAATCGATCGAGATTTTTTTAATTATTAATTAAAAATAAAGTGTATTTTTTTAATTTATTTTTTTTTAATATATTATTTATTTAATATTGTGTATTCTAATATATAAATATTTTACTTTTAAAAATTATATTTGTAAGCATATAAATTACGGATAATGACAGTAAAACTTTAAACTAGTTTACATAAAAAAACAAATGGATATTGAAATAACTTTATGGTAAGTACTAATATGAATGCGGAAAATTTAAAATTGACGGATGAAGAAAGCGTTTGGTTAAAAAAAAAAAAAAGGGTATTGTGGGGTACAAATTATGATGGGTAAGAAAATGTCAACCTACACTAAGTGTCTAATTAAGCGTCGGTATGGTGCGCTCTGCGGTGAGTACGATGATGAAATACTAACTGCTGTATGCTAATCCATCACATCATTTGCTCACTAAACCCCATCTTCTTTTAAACCTAATTTAACTACACTCTTCTTTTGCTCTCTATTTCAATTTTTAATTTGGTTTTTTACTTTCAAAAGTTGCAATATTGCTCAATACTTTCAACATATATATTTCTTGATTTTTTCCCTTTAAAATCAGCCTAATGAAAACCACGCCGGATAAATTTTCAATGGTCCTGAATTCAATTTTTAGAAGCATCTAAACAGTTAATTAATCTCTATTTGGACTTAACTCTCTGAATGTTCATGGATCATAACCCAGATGTATACCTAATATTTGCTCGGTCTATGTGGAGAAGAGATTTGCAGAGTCTGAGGGAGAGAGAAGAACTACACATATCCACTAGTCAGTTATAAAGATAAAAAATCATCCCAATATAAAAAATTTGTTGATTTTATTTACGATTTTAATTTTAACATATATATATAGTTAGAAAATGGGAAGAGCATTCTATTATTTAGTGTGTGTATATATAAAAGTAATAAAAAAAAGGTCGGAAAAAAGTTGTCCACCTTATAAAATTAGCATTATCGTTAGTGGAAATTAAAAGGCCATAATAATATAAAAGAGCAAAAGCAGCCATAGATATAGATATGAAAGTCCGGTAGACAGAGATACACGTGTCATAATGTAGGTCCTGCAACTTGGTGGACAAATGCCATTTTCATTCTTTCCATAAATTAAATATTGTTCAATTTACGTCTCAACTTGGTCACAAGACGATATAGATATATAGGTATTTGTAGTGTGCTGAACGTATTATATGGATTATGCTCTCATTTATACATCAATTTAATAAAATTAAAAATATATAATTCTTTTTTTCTCATATGCTTAAACGTATTTTTATTTTAATAAAAATTTATATTTTTATTAATTTAGTCTATATATAAAATCATGAATCCGGTCTAATCAAGTCACTCGCATATGGTACACGAAGATACGGGGAAATGCCGTGTGATGTGTCAATCTTTTCATAGCTTTTTCGGAGGGACATGCAGCAAAACACATGTCCAACACAAGACAAGGGTGCAACATGAAAATTTTTTTAAAGTAAAAATTACAATTTAAAAAATGAAAATAATTCAAATTAAACCAATATAATATTATAAATTAGGACAAAGTCTATAATGTCCCACCTTGTGACTGCGTGACCTTGATGTGCATCGTATGTAAATGTGTTCTTTCATTCCTTTCAAATTCTTGCAGCTATGTCTTAAGTGAGAATATTATGTAGTTGTAGGTCCACTCACTTCAAGAAAAGACATCTCCAATTAAGATGGTTCTTGTTTAGTTATATAATATTAAATTATATTTTATTTTTAAGAGTTCCCTTTTTCTGTTCTTCTCTTCGTCCTTCGCTAACCCTCACCTCTTTTTCATTTTTTGGGTTTGGTCGTCAGTTTTCTCATTGCTGCTCAATTCCCCTCTGCTGCTTCTGTTGTCTGTGGTTTGCTTTTTTCAGTTTTTTATATGTTTCTAAAATAATTTCTAGATTTGTGATTTTTCATAACACATTCTGAATATACGTACATATTTGATTATAAGATTTAAGCTTATTTTAACCGTTGCTTAGATTCAACTTTCAAATCATATATAATACATATTATTTTTAACCATTCGGTATTCAAAATTTTGTTGATTCAATTAATCCAGTTTCGCGCTGATCATACTGACAAAAAAGGGATAAAATGCTTTATTCCGAGCGTTTAAAGAACTAAGCAGCTACCTCTCATGTATAATAAGGTCAAAAGAGATTATTTTATGCACATGTATAAATATCTTCTAGTATTAAATTTTTTGAGATATTTTAGTCATAAACATAATATATTAGTCTTTTATCACATGATTATCAACATGGCATTATTAATTAACACATTTCAGGTAAATACAAATAATTACCGACTAAAAAGCTTGCTTTTTTTTTTTTTGGGATATAGTTTAATCATTGCATTATAAGCTTCATTAACTGCACATTATATATATCCAATGGCCATAAATTGCCTAATCAGATTCTTTGAAAAGAGATTTTCAACTTTGACCCACTTTTTCTTAGAAGACAAACAAACATATGCTTATATCCATAAGTATTAGGACCTTTTTTTAAATCCTCTGATAACAAGTAATATTTATATGTATATATCCATCAGATATATTAAAAAAGATATTTCACATTCAAACACTTGATATGAAAGCTATTTAAATTCCTTTAGAGCATTATATATATATATATGTTAGAGTTCTTTTCGTTATCATGGTATAGATCTCTTGGTTTTAGATAATGATTAAGGTGAATTGGCTTTGACCTTATATATATCATCTATCTAACTATTATATATAATGTCTGAGGAAAAAGAAAGATAGAGCTCTTTATGTTGCACTTAAATTTCCTGCCTGTCAAAGCAAACAGAATGCTTTAATTACTTCAATCAAATTATGGGTATTTAGTAACATGCAATTATGGATTTCTATGACAGACATCTAACATATGCCTAACAAAGGATGTTCTTAGTATCCATCTGAAGATCGAGGTTCAATAATGATGGTGAAGTTTACATTAATTGGAAGGTAAAATTCGAATCGTAAGCTCTAAGACCTTCAATTACACAGCAAGAATGAACTCAAATCCACGCAATGTGCTAGTGAAAGTTTAGCTAAACAATGGATTGAGTAGGTTAGATCATTGCTTCAATACTAGTTATACACTTTATAGTATTTCAGTATATATATACACTAGCTAGAGCTTCTCTAGCTACTCTTGAGTCAGCTTTAATGATCATTACATAGATACAGTTGTATAATCTACATGTTAACATAGGTGTAAAATGTTAATTATGTAATAACAAAAGTTAATTTGGCTGCTATATATAATGTGTGCAGAAGTAGTGAGTTTACTCTTCTTTTTTTTTTTTAATCAGCAAATATAAGTTTATTATTATTAGAAAATATCTGGAGCAAATGGAAAAAACTCTTGTTTATAAAAAGAGGAGCATTCATATGTATAGCTTGGTGCATCTTAATTATGATTCATATATATAGCTTGTGTTTATGCACTTAAGTTCCCTTAAAAATTTTCCTTGAAAACATCAAATATAAGACTTAAAAGCTATACCTAGGAGAATACAAATCAATAATCTTGTTCAAATAAAAATTACACACGAAAAAAGAAAAATCTTGTTCCATATAGAATCATGAATGGTCACATGCAAACTTTCTTTATAGTATTATGATATATGATGGAGTTTTATGAAGGGTGTCTTCACTTGTAATTGTAAGCATAAGAACAAGATAAAAGGGTTTCGAACCAATGAGATTTGGTTCATGCAGTGATATTTCCGAAATTGTGAATTTGCAAAATGAAACCCATCAAAACCGAAATTTTCTAAAAAGGGTGTGGGGATATTCGTGAAAATCCGAAATAAAAAATTGTGAAAAAAAAAAAGAAAAGATTTTGAAGTTAGGGTTTTCCTTTTCCTTAACAACTAGCTTTGAAGGTAAAATATCATCATGGATTCACGAAAACATGTCAGTAGAATTCCAACCCTCTCGAAAGCCTTGGAATGCACGCACTGTAACCAAAGTTTCTATTTCCACCATCTTCGAAATGATATGCGATCACTTCATAATCCTATATATTCAATCCCCAACCAGCCTTGTGGTTCTTCCAATACAGTATACATGGCAACTTATTTGCAACATTTCTGGGGCCTATCTCTCTCAATTTCACTTTATTTTGTTCACTCAATAGCTTCATCTCATGTAATAACTTTATAACACACAAAAATGCTTCAATTGGCCTTTTCCTTTTTCCTTTTTAGGTTCCCCTCTCCCCCATAACAATGGTCTCTTTTATTTTCTCTTAATATTTGTAGTTTTGTGTCTTTTTCTTTTTTCTTTTGCAGGTTTACATTGTTTATCTAGGGCATAACCGATTTCGTAACCCTATTGTCACTTCAAACTCTCATATTCAACTCCTCTCTAATGTCTTTGCAAGGTAAGGTAATTATCTCTTAATATACATAGTTAATCTTGAACTTAGTTAATTATATTCTGTTTCTATCATTTTCTTTGTACAGTGAAGAAGAAGCTAAAAAATCCATGCTCTATAGCTACAAGCATAGCTTCTCAGCAAAGCTTAATTCAACTCAAGCATCTACCATTTCCAGTAAATATCATTTATTACCATTTTTGTTTTTTTTGAATCTACTAATTGTAACTTCGCATTAGAGATTTATAAAAATGTAAATAAGAAACGTAATTGCATGCATGCAGACATGAAAGGAGTAATATCAGTATTCAGAAGCAAGACAATAGACTTGCACACCACAAGAAGCTGGGACTTCCTAGGCCTTACCTTGGAAAGAACTAGTGCAGCAACTCCTCTGCAATTGAGCTATGGCGATAACGTTATTGTTGGGATCTTTGATTCAGGTGTGTGTGTGTGTGTATGGTTCCTCGTTGGATAAGCAAAATATTTTACCAAAATGTGAACATGTCTGCTTCACAGTATAAATCTGAACTTATGGATGTTTTATTTTCTTTGGTGATAATAAGGGATATGGCCAGAATCCGAAAGTTTCAAGGAAAAGAGATATTTAGGTCCAATTCCACCATCTTGGAGGGGAAAATGTGTTAAAGGAGAAGAATTTGAACCTAAAAAAGCATGTAACCGCAAATTGATTGGTGCTCGTTACTACTATAAAGGATTTGAAGAAGAATATGGACCTTCAAACAATACTGAAGAATATCGATCAGCTCGAGACTTTCTTGGTCATGGAACACATGTAGGTTCAACAGCAGTTGGATCCATAATTAAAAATGCAAGTTTCTTTGGTTTTGGGCAAGGAAATGCTAGAGGTGGAGCACCAAGAGCAAGATTAGCAGTTTACAAGACTTGTTGGAATAAAAATTTGGATGGAAAATGTGAAGAAGCTGATATTCTTGCAGCTTTTGATGATGCATTAAAAGATGGTGTGAATATAATATCAGCTTCTTTTGGTTCATTGCCACCTAATTTGGTTCAGTTCTTTGAATCAAGTGTAGATATTGGTTCTTTTCATGCAATGCAAGCTGGTGTTACTGTTGTTTTCTCAGCTGGAAATGGAGGTCCTGATCCTTCTTTAATAGGAAATGTGTCTCCATGGAGTATTTGTGTCGCTGCTTCCACTATTGATAGATCATTTCCAACTCAGATTGTTCTAGACACTAATTTCACTGTTATGGTAATATAATAGTTAAATTTTTCTTTTCCCAATTTTTTTTTTGGGTAAAATTTCCTGAATTAGGCTAATTACAATTAAGTCGCTTTAATTATTTTTCCCACTTTTTATTTTTATTTTTATTTAATTTTTTGATCTTCTACTAATTTTGTCATATATCTATTTAGGGAGAAGGCTTCTTAACCAAAGAGCTCACTGTCACCTGATTTTCTGAAGCCAGACTTAATGGCTCCAGGAGTGAATATACTAGCTGCATGGTCTCCCAAAATTCCTCCAACCCTAGTGCCAGAAGCAGATAATCGCTCTGTCAACTGGAATTTCCAATCAGGAACTTCAATGTCTTGCCCTCATGTTTCAGGCGTAGCTGCACTTGTTAAATCTCTCCATCCCGACTGGTCTCCTGCAGCCATTAAATCTGGTTTGATGACTACTGGTAAGAAGGAAAACTGATTTTTATCCAACAAAACCACAAAAAATTTATTATTTTAATGTAATAATTATGTATGCATCACTAAATTCATTGTTATTTTTCTTTTGAGCTTCCACACGAGGTGCAACATTTGATAGCATTCTAGCTGCAGGATCAATGGAAGTATCAAATCCATTTGACATCGGAGCAGGTCATATAAATCCATTAAAAGCAATAGATCCAGGTCTAGTTTATGACATGAAATCCAAAGATTATATTCCTTTCCTCTGCAACCTCGGCTACACGAAACAACAAATCCAAATATTGGTCGGTACAGACACGATACGCTTTCGCTCTTCCCTAATTGCAGCCATAAATTACCCATCAGTCACAGTCTCTAATCTCCAATCTACTACTACTATTAGAAGAACTGTTCGAAATGTCGGTCCAAATAGAATTGCTATTTACTTTGCTAAAATTGTGGTGCCGAATGGTGTGGAAGTAGTCATTTGGCCTCGGATTTTGCTATTCACATATTTCAGGGAAGAGCTTTCCTATTACGTGACCTTAAAGCCATTGAAGAAATCTGGAGGGAGATATGATTTTGGAGAGATAGAATGGTCTGATGGATTTCACTGTGTTAGAAGCCCATTGATTGTGTTGGTTAATACTGCCATGCATGATGATTCTCATCATCGTCATCAGCATCACCATCTTTTATCAAGCGTTTAAGGTTTCCTGATTAATGAATTAATTCTCTTTTTAAAACATATTTGTATGTTTAAGGTTTATATTGATATGTAATAAGGGCGATAATTATCACCATTATTACTAATATCTTAATAAAGAATCTTATTGGAAATGCAATAAATAAATCACTCATATTCCATCATAATTAATTAATTAAATTTTAAAATTTTAAATTTTAAATCCTTGCAGATGTTTAAATTTTATTTTTATTAATAGATTAAAATATATTCAAAATTAAAAATTCACTTGAATTCAATATATAATTATAGTCATATATAATAGCAATTTTATACTCTTTAAACAAATATTAGAAAAAATAAGTGGGGGCAATTTAGTCAATAATATTTGAGGTGAGAGGGTAGTTTAGTCAATATAAATGTTAGTGAGTTAATATGTGGAATTTATTTGCAAATTTCAATAATTTTAATAGGATTTGAACTAAGCTAACTCAATTTTATGAAATTCAATTTATAGAATTTAAATCTATATTTTTCATTTCAAAAATAAAATTTTAAATTTTCAAATGAATTTCATAAAATTTTATAAAATTCATTTTTTCTAAACAAACTCCATGTGTCAATTTTTGTAAACAGTTCTATGGGATTTGGGGTTATTGGTATAATTTGCTTGCTGTCTTTAATGCAAAATAGCAGAAATATTTCTAGTGATACTATGCAGCTGGTTCTATCAGAAAGGTTTTACCTAAATTCAGAATTATTTTTCAGAAAATATTATTATGAAAATTCTTTTTTTTTTTAAATCTCTCTTAAAGCAAATAGATGAAAGGAAATAAATGAGATCGAAGAGAAAGAGCTTTAAAAAAAAATCTATTGAAGTAATGGACTCTTATTTTTGCCAAAAACCTCCACATTTTTTAAAAAAGAAAATGTTTTTACAAGAGGGATGAATATCCTGTTATAAAAAATATTGAGATTCTGTTTTAAAGAATATTTCTGACTTTTCAAAAATAAAAGTCAATGCTCGAGAAACTTTTGTTGAAATTAGGATCTTTTAATTAAAATCTTTTTCAATTTAGGCAGCGTTAACAAAAATCTTTTTTTTTAAGAAAATTTTCGAAAATATCTTAGAAATAAAAAATAAATTTTTTGTTTATAAAAAGAATATTCTTTTTATCTTACAATATTTTCCAAGATATTAATCCCCTAAAAGATCTTTATTTATAATCTTTAAAAAATTTTAAATTATTGGAGCTCGCCTTTTTTTGACATTTTTCATATTAAAAATCTGTATAAAATAACTTTAACATATATAATAATATTAAATTTATTTATTTTGCATAATTATCATAATCTCAAAATAAAGTCGACCCTTAACTCATTTTTTATGTGTCTTTGTATGATTTGGGGATAAGTTTTATATAGCAGAGGAAATTTAAGTTTTTGGATTCCGCGGTGTTTCTTTTTTCAATGTACTTTAAGATTTTCTAATTATTATATTTTTTTCCTTTTATTTTACTATATTCCATTTATATGTTTATTGGTAAGGTAGCCCTTTATATCCTTAAATTAAATTATGTCATAGAAAAAAATTGTGCAATTTTCTAGGATGAAGTCCGATTTTCTTTTATTTTTAATTTTATTATCCTTTGAAAAGCTTAATTTAATTGTATTATTTTTTCTTAAAATTACATTGCATTTATGATTTTGTTTAATTAAATTTTAAATTATTAGATCACATATTTAATTGATATTCTTTTCACAATGAATGAGTTGAGGGTTAACTCTTATTATTTCTTCTAGAAATTTAATCAGTATGAGATGCTTTGTACAGTGTCATGCAGTCAACCTAATGAGACAATGCTTAGAAATCTATGAATTGATTTATGATGCTATGCTATTACAAATAATGCTATAATTTTCTTTATTATAATTTATTTTGTTATTTTCCCATTATTGAATTATTGTTTTTCTTAATAATTTGATAATCTAGAATAATTTATCAAAATTATAATATAATCAACTATGATAATTATTAAAATAAATATTTAAATACCTGCACGCAAAGTGTGATTTTTGACTAAAATGTATATGTAAATTGATTTTTCAATTCAATTTCGATTTAGCATGGTTTTGATTCGGTTCTAATTTGGTGTTTAGCAAGAAACCGACAAATAAATCTTTTGGATTTGGTTCTTATAAAATGATTTTTTTTGTTTCAGCTCAGTCTGGATAGGTTCTATGACTCAGTTCGATACCTCTACAAACTATGTACAATCATGTCTCCTGTCCATACTAACAATAAGTGTTTTTTTTAGTATTTTTGATAATTATGTGTAAAATATTCAATTGATGCATGATTAGTATAATTTTTAAAATAATAATTTTCATTTTTTTTTCTATTATTTAATGTTTAATCAATCTGATTTTCCAAGTTTGAGTATTCAATTTTATAATTTTTAGAAATTAAAATATTTAATATATATAATTTTATAAATTAAAATATTTAAGATCAAAATACAGAGTGCTGTGAAATTTTATTCTGTCAAATGCATGGGTAAATTCATGCAGGGCAAAAATTAAACAAGGTTATTGCAAAATATAATGTCTCACGTGTAGAAAAAGCAATAAATAAATAAATATTTTCCTTTTAAAAATAAATAAATAAATATATTAACTTTGTGTGGATAAGTGCCACAGCTCACTAGCCTTTAATAATTTTATTTTTCTTTCTAATTTATAGAAAATAAAAAAACTATAATAATAAGGTGGATTGCACAATAATTTTTTTAACGTATTTTTTCTTAGTTAGTGAAAACTTTTATATTAAAATAAATAAAATTTTTATAAAAAAATTTCACTTATTACAAGAAAAAAAAATTGATATATGAAGCAAATCCATTGAAACACATAAGTCCTATGAAGTTGAAAATTTTAGTATTTTTACAAATTTGGATCTTTTTAAATATATTTTGAAAACAGTGAGGATTTGTTAACGTATGAGGTAAAGGGGAAGTAGTAATTATTATAACAACGATGATGATGATGTTGATCATCTGATGACTTGGCACATCCGGCGAGGAAGTGGATAGCGATTGGCTTCAAAAGAGTAGTCTCTGCCCATTTTCAATAAAACAAGAAAGATAGAAGCAAATCTCTGCAAATAATGGCAACCTGCTTGAGAAGATGTGGAAGACTGGCCTTTTCAATTTCTAATCACAGGGAAGTCTCTACAGCTTGTGAAGGTAAGCTTGTTCAACAACAACAGAAACGACAGCAAGAACAAAATGCAAATTCGTTGAACCTTTGCTCTGCTATCAACCAAGCTCTCCATCTTGCCTTGGAATCTGATCCTCGGTTCGTTTCTCACAATACCCACATCGTTTTTCCTTTTCAATTCTTACCTTGAAGGCCAAGTTTATGCCTTTTATATGATTTTAAAATATTGGGATTTTTTTTTGGGGGGTTTCTACTTGTTATTTGAATTTTTTTTTTTCACCGAAATGTCCAGTTGACAACTCAAAGCATGTAATAGTTAATTGATTATCTTCTTGGAAGTTACTTCTGTTGGAGTATCTCAATACATTGAAATGGCAACTTAGAAGAAAAAATATGGTGATATAAGATTGCTTAGGCCTTAACTGTTTGGCCAAAATGTCATGTGGGATTGGCACACTTGTGAATTCTTTTGCAATCCCGAATCAGGTTGTGAAAGACTACCACATGTTAATTGAAACGAAGGATATGAAATTTTTTGGATGAAAATTGCTTGAATTGCAAATCCCATATCTTAAATCGTCGTCTTTTTTCTTATGCTTTTGCTGAACCACATTATTTGACATTACCACTTCATGTCAACAACCTTTTGTAGGGTTCTAAATGTTAGTTTCATCATCATTAGATCATTTGGAACCCATATATTCTTGATGATTTTCTTGCACTTGTTGATGCCTAAAACAATTTGGATGCACTGTGGTTTTGTTAAGAATGGGACCTTAATATTAGAATGCTAATAATGTCATGAAATGCTGACTTTTGTTACATCTTATTGATATAATCTGAATAATTCCAGTGAGTTTGTGTTTATAGATAAAACTTCAAGTTTCACTCCTAATTTATACTGTATCCCAGTTCTTACGTATTTGGAGAGGATGTGCACTTTGGCGGAGTATTCCGTTGCACAACAGGACTAGCTGAACGATTTGGTAAAACTCGAGTTTTTAATACTCCTCTTTGTGAACAGGTAATTTTGTCTTTACTTTTTTCTGTTCTAGCCACATTTGAATACAATTTATATATTTGGTATTGCAATGGGGGTTAAAAGCTCAGGATTTATAGGTGGAAAACCTTAACAGAATGTGCTTCCTCCTAAAAGTTTGAGAGGTACAGGGAGCCTCACCATGTATCTCTTACACTTATTTATCTTACAATGGAATGCATGTTATTCTTCTCATTCTACTGCTTGCTATTATTGTTTTTATTATCTTTCTTGTACTATTATTTTTTCTTTTTCCTTTTTTAGTAGGTTTAAAATAATTATTGTCATTTCTTGCATTGTCTTGTAGGGCATTGTTGGATTTGCCATTGGTCTGGCAGCAATGGTGTGTATTTAACATTTAATACCTGTTTCAAGAATAAGACATTTAATTTGTGGATTGCATAGGCTCTTTAACTAAACTTTGGATATATGTTTATCAGCCAGTCATAACTCTTCTTATACTCGCACTTGATAGGGCAACAGAGCCATAGCAGAAATTCAATTTGCAGATTATATCTTTCCAGCTTTTGATCAGGCAAGCATCTTCTCCAAAACTGAGCTTTAGTGTTATTTCGACAATTTACTATAATTGATAGGATGTTCAACTCAGTAGATTGTTAATGAAGCTGCAAAGTTTAGATACCGAAGCGGAAATCAATATAATTGTGGAGGTGATTTTCATTTTCTTTTTTGGATGACTAAATATTAAACTTCAGATTCTTTTTCCATTGAGCTCCATTCTCCACTTTCCTTCCTCGTTTGAGAATTTTAAAGTGATTCCGCAGGTTTAACCATAAGAGCACCATATGGAGCAGTGGGTCATGGTGGACATTATCACTCACAATCTCCAGAAGCTTTCTTTTGCCATGTTCCTGGTATCAAAGTATGTTTCCTTCCCTTAATCCTACCAAAATCTTGCAGTGGTATTATATTCAAACTAAATTAAAGTTTAACGCTTTTGCTGATGTAAGATCAAAGTTCAATAACCCTGTTGAAGTTGGTGGAAAGAATCTGGTGAATTTAAGTCTCTTCCTGCTCTTTAGTTGGAAATTGTAGGCTATTTCTTTGGTGCATATTTCCATGTCTGAAATATAAGCTTTTACCTAGATCTTTGTAACATTGCAAAGTCAGTGTTGGAGCCCAGAAATTCTGAGTGGGATCATCGATTACTAAACTTTGTTTTACCTAAAGTGTGTAAAATGGAAATTGCAAAATGATAAATTTTCAATAGAAAAAGATGCAGGAAATTTCTTTGGTGAACTGAAAATTATTATATGTGTAAAATATATTTTAATTTCTAAATCTAAATTTGAGTTAGCTGAGTTCCATAGGGGTTTGATGAGAGGTAAATTTTAATTTCCACTCATCTAGTGCCTCTTAACCTTGCAAAGATGCTCAACCTCTTGCATTTTATCTTTCCCGATGGAATTTGCATATCATTTGTAACAATAACTAGTTATGCTTTTACAGGTGGTTATCCCTCGAAGCCCACAGCAAGCAAAAGGATTATTGTTGTCATGCATACGAGATCCAAACCCTGTTGTCTTTTTTGAACCAAAAGTATTTTTCTCTTTTTCCTAATTGTAAATAAAAAGTTAGTCCATAATTTGTAGTTTGATGTCAAGTAAATTCCTGGGACATTTCAGTGGCTTTATCGCTTGGCAGTAGAAGAAGTTCCTGAGCATGATTATATGTTGCCATTGTCAGAGGCAGAGGTATGATAGTTGTACCTTTTCTGGGAAGATTTAAAATCATATATCTGAAGAAAGTTGCAAATGAAAATGTCAGGTGATCCGAGAAGGTAGTGACATAACTCTTGTTGGGTGGGGAGCACAGCTGTCTGTCATGGAGCAGGCTTGTAGTGATGCCGAGAAGGTAAATTTCTACAAAATTTCCCTTCTTTTCATGAAATTTGAACCTTACCTTCCATGAGCAATGACCTGCATCCCACATAAGCAGTGCTATAGAAAGGTTATTGGCATTCCCAATATCTTCTTCCATCAAGTAAACTTTAGATCAATAAAGTTGTTGCTTTATCTGATTCATCATGATTTTTGGATATTTCGAGAAATCTTAAGGATTTTGGTATAACCACCTCCACATCCCCTGGTCTTCTAGCTTTTGTCCTTTTTTTTTTTTCTGGCCAACCAGGACTCTTCTACCACCTTCAACCTGCGACATTTAAGCAGATAGCTGACCGAAGGTTTTGCAGGATGGAATTTCTTGTGAATTGATAGACCTCAAAACTTTAATACCATGGGATAAAGAAACTGTGGAGGCGTCAGTCAGAAAGACTGGAAGGCTTCTTGTAAGTATAATAATATGTCCTTAAAAAATGCACTTCCCAAAAAGTGGCTGGTGAAGCGAGAATCATTTCCTTGTCTTTTGCAGATCAGTCATGAAGCTCCAGTCACTGGAGGTTTTGGTGCTGAAATCTCTGCGTCTATTGTTGAACGCTGCTTCTTAAGGGTGAGCTTCTGTGCATTAACTTATTGCAGATCTCTATTCACTTTCATCATCTATATGGGTGTCTCGCTTAAGATGACCTCATTGTTTGGTGGTTTAATGATAGCAGGAACATCTGTAAATTAAGTCTATTGACACTTAGAACTTCTTTCTACTATTTGAAGTGTTATTGGCTTCTAAAGATACCACCATGATTTATCCGCTAAGAGGAAAAGAAAAAAGTCTGAACATATTTCCCTTTCTTTTTTCTTTTTCCCATTTGGTACTTTGCTGGACTGGAATCTCTTTCCTGAATAAAAAGCTGCAACATATACTGTCAAAGGGGAATGTTTGAATTGATATTAATCGTATCAGTGGATAGAAAAATGTGTATATGGAAATTAATTACACTGAGAAAGAGATCCTCATCACATGCTTATTTAAAGTTCCCCTAAATAAATGGTTCTAACTATTGATGACAATCCATTTCGGGAACTTGAATGTCTTATTGTTTGCTTGAGTAAAATGCTGAATGTCTTTGCAGTTAGAAGCTCCTGTAGCAAGAATTTGCGGTCTGGATACGCCTTTCCCTCTTGTTTTTGAGCCATTCTATATGCCCACCAAGAACAAGGTGAGTCATGTCGAGCTCATAAGCTGGAATATGAATAGTAGATTTTCTATTTATATATATATATATATAGGATCTTCCTCATAAGCAGGCTAAATTATGCCCCTTGATGCAGATACTGGATGCAATCAAATCAACTGTAAATTACTAGCATTCAAGCAACTGTTTGCCTAACTGCAATATTTAACTGCCATCATCTGGGAGCAACTTCTTTATCTGGATTCATACATAGGATGGGAAGTGCCTTTAAATGTGAAAATAAGAAGCCTACTATGCAAATCTGTATAAGAAATTGGAAATTGGAAATGATAATTTGGTATACAATCTTTATATATTGTTACTGCAGAATGGTATTTATATTTTATTTGGCTCTCATCTTTTCTGATACTCGGACTAAAAATTTTAAGAAATTAAATTTAAAATTATTTGTTATAAAATAGTGGTTGATCCAAGTCCAAAGAAAGAAGTGAACGATGATTGTGAACAAGTATTTCCTTGATCCATATGAAATGAATCTCGTTTCAGAGTTTGTATCAGATTGGACGGCATTGGTCAATATTGATTTTATTAAAACTGAGAATTTATAAAGAAAAATCACTAGCTTATGAGGAATAAATAATTGTTTTCAAATTGAGCTGCAGCCTACAAAACCCAGTAATTCAACAAGACAGTTCACATGACTCTTTTTTTTAAGTTTTAACTTGTCTTTAGCCGAAAGAGAAACATCAAACATGGGTTTATTGTATGATTGATTGAAGTTATGAAATACCTCTTGGTCTCATCTACCCACATTTAATATTCTGCCCTTTGCATGATCAATTGGGTAAGCAAAATTGAATATATCATATTAAATGTTTAACAAGTCACACCCTCGATGGGATAATCATTTTCTGTTTTTGTCAAGAATAAAATGTTTATATAATTCACACAACTTCCACACGGCATGTAAAAGGTTTGTCTTTGTCAAATGGCAATACCTCTTGTTGTCACTGCCAATTCAAACAAGCAGAGATTTCCATTTTATGATTAGCTATATACAAGTTAAAAGGTAGGCGATATAGCAGCCATCAATGGCAGATATTTCATCCTGCAGAAATTATATATAGAAAGAACAAAGAAAAAGGCATATCAAAAAACAAACTGTTGTTCTTTTTTTTTTTCTTATATTTCCAGATTTAGCCTTGAGTTGAGCAAGTAAAATAATATGTACATAAACAAAGGCAACACACATTCAAGCAACATAGTTGACAAGCTAATATAATGTTGGCAACTAAAGAAAATGAACTTAATTCTCATCTGTTTGAGAAGCATTTGGACAAGAGGATGATGAAGTTGTCGACGTTGAATTGCTTCCACTGGAATGAGATCCTGAAGAGGAGGAAAACAAACTACTGAAAAGCCATGGAAATGAAAACCTCCTTCCATTTCCATTTCTCCCCTCCCCTTCTCCCTCTTCAGTGATACTGCCATTATCATTATTATTATTATCATTACTAGTACTAGTATTATTATTGTTAGTATCACCATCATTATCATAGCTAACCCTCTGATCACTGACAGTGCGAGACCTCTCGGAATCTGACTTCGACTCATCAACAGGCAACTGAAATCTGCAAACTGGACAAGAACTATGGAGTTCCAACCATGGTAATAAACAGGTGCTATGAAACTTATGCTTACATGGCATTTCCTTGGCCTCAGTGCCAACCTCAAGATCATCTAAACAAACTGAACACTGAATAGTTTCTTTAATTGTCACATTTGGTAATGCCTCAATTGCTTCCTTTTGTGCTGGTGGAGTACCATATCTATTTGGATCATTCTCTGCCAAATGTTGCAATAACAAATCCAAACCAGGACCTATGAAATAATCACCCAATGACCCAATTGGAGTATGATTTTGGTTTTGACCATTGCTTGAATCATATGAACCCTGTACAATGATAGTACGATTCGAAGGATTGATCAAAATGACACCTTCTCTTTCCCTATCTCTATCTCCTTGAGAATTCAAATTCTCTGATTCAGACACAATTCCAGTTCGAATTCCTTGAAGCAATTGTAATATTGTTGCAGAGTTTCTTCTCCTCCTCCTCACGAATGACTCAAGTTCACGGTCCAATTCACTGACTCCTGCATCATCATTGTCATCGTCATCTTCTTCAAAATCTGTTCTTCTAAATCTTCTACGTCTCCGAGGATTTCCCATCATTCCAAGCAAGACCGGGGCCCAAAGAGAGAGTGCGCGATCAGAACTGAAATCGGAATCAGGGTCTTGACTATCCCTTGACCTACTGCTCATTTCTTCTACAAATCCACTTTCACAATATGGACATTTGATCTCAGCTTCCATGATAGGATTAACCATTTGAGAACACAAGTGACACCAATACCGTGCTGCCATTGTTTCTTCCATTCTTTCTCTTTATCCTACTTCAGCAACTACCCTTTTTCTCTTTTGTTGACTTCTCTGTAACAAACAAGGCAATAGCATCAATAGAAGGTCATTCAAGCACAAGCGTTTCTATCAAAGCCAAACATTTCAATCTCATTACCACAGAAAATTCCATACACCACACCCCCTCCCCCGCCCTCCCCCTCTCCAAAAAAAAAAAAAAAAATAGGAAATGAAAATCTTAAAACCACCACCACGAGATTCCCTAAAATGACAAGAGAGTAGAAAGCAACCATATTGTCCTTTCGGTAAACAGCCCATGGTCCAGAAAATAAAATGACAATTTCAAGATCCATCAATTAGAAAATCACATATCATAAAGAAATTGTCTACAGGTCAAAATTAAAGGAACCGAACTAGAAGAATTAAAAAAGAAACTTGATAACTTTAACAAAAAAAACAAAAACCCTTCATCTAAAATTACACAAAAAGAAAAAAAAAATGAAAATCGTTGTTGCCAGATCTCATAAGAAAAACATTTCATTTCAGAAAGAAAGCCATTCATACAAATTATAAAATGAATAAATAAATAAAAACTAAAGTTGTTCTTACCGATGAAAAGAGATGAAGAAAGAAAGACACAGAATCTACAAATAGCAGAAAGACCACAGAATTATTGTAAATAAAAATTTGCGGAGAAACCCTTCTTTATGAGGAAACAAAGGTAGGTAAGAGAAGCCCACAAACTTCAATTTACACCAGAAAGATCTGGAAGAATCACCAGAGCTCGTAATGTTTGACCTAGACAATCCCTCTTAGATATACATAATTTATTATACTAAGATAAACCCATCAACAAACGATCCAAGATGTTGATGATATTTGAATTTGACAAGCAAACAAAAACCCAAAGCTTAAAAGAAAATTCAAAGAAATTAGCTTGACTGGTCAAGAAATCAAAGTAAAGATTCAATTATTAAAAAAAATAAAGAAAAAAAATTTACCCAGAAGTGGAATTGAATTGCAAATTAGCTGAAGAAGAATATGTGGCTGAATATAGAAAAGAAAGAAAACGGTAAAACACACAGCTAGATTCGCATTATAGGATACAATACAAAAACGCGTCCTTTTCTTTATTTATTTCTTGCTTTTGTCAAACTTTTTATTATATATATACATTTTAATTTGTTGGACTTGGTTATAATGTCCAATAATGCAAAGATATGTTCATTATTCTCATTTGTAGTAGTAATTATTTAGGCGAAACACGTTAACAACACCAATGCAAGATTGAATATAGGGATGACTAATATTCCATTTCACAAAAAAAATAAAAATAAAACAATTGATTGAATTTGGTAGATTTCAGTCAACGAATTCGATTCCATTTTAGTAGAAAAAGCAAAAACAATCACACCAAACTAATTATGTAACTTTTGTCTATTAACTATACACTAGAAAGAAAAAGAAATTTGACTTTACAGCTTTAATTTAGTAACAACCCAAATTTTGTGAGGCATGCCATCTACCGTACTCCTATAATTATCAATTTCGCACGCATTATATGCTTCAAAGACTGCATGAATTCACACTTCCTTCAAAGACTGCGTTGTATGCTTCAAACATTAGCAGGATCACAGCATTTCCATCTTTTTTCTTTCAGTACTGTAATGCACAAAATTATTACATTGAATCGCTTTCTTGTGAAGTTTTTTTATGTAACTCTGCTAGTACGAACACGCAGCAAGCACAACTAAAAATTTTGAAATGATTTACAATAGATTTTATATGTCACACGTTTGAAAATGTAAAATAAATCCTAGTCTTACCGAACGTAATCAATGTGAGATATTGAATATTTTTTTTATGTTACTTTCAATTTTTCCTTCAAATTTTTTAAATTTAATGGGCGTCTTAAATTTTTTTTTTTTATAAAATAAACTTGAACACACCGATGGATAATCGTGGATGAATGTGACGACATACCTCGTGCCTCCAAATTATGGTTTTTTCCCCTGCCAAATATGTGTATAAGTGCACAAGCTTCCATGGTTGTGCCTACTATGTTGATTCTTACTAGTGTGCCTATTATGTTGATAACCAGAATATATAATATCTCCTCCAACTTCGAGCAAGGAAGACCTTTGAGCATGGACTTATTCATCGTTATCTTAGCTTGTGATAACTAACATGTCCAAGGTCAACATGCCACAAATCTATTGTTTCATCCTTCAGAGTCATATTTTATCTAATAATATATTTAATTAAAAAAAATTAATATTTGGGTCATTTTAACCTATTCTTTTAATTGTTGTAAATAATACTATAAACTAATTTTTTATTAACAATTATTGCTTCCGTCCCTCAACCGTTACTATTGTGCTGATGTAACCGTTAGTGAAACCCATGACAATATACATAATTAGATGACTACCTTAAAGATTTTAGTCTATCTTAGGCCAACAATAACCTCCCTCTTTTGTTTTTGAATCCCTAAATATTTTCAATCTTTACAATCTTTCCATAGAAATCTCGCTTGTTACTTCTATTTTCCTTTTGATAATTTTTTCCGTTGTTCTTCTAAGGAGCTCTGAATCTATAAACTAGGGAGTTTTCATTTCCTTTTATTCATTATGTATGAATACTGTACTTTTTAAATTAGGAAGATAAAATATTATGTAAACTTTTTACTTTCTTGAAGTTGATTTATGCTTAGTAATTAGTTTCTTGACTTACAGCGATCAATTGCTAATTGTGAAAGAAACCCACGTAGACCATGTTGAGAAATGATTCTTAGATTTAAAAAATGGGGTGTGTTCTTGGGAGAAAGGTATCCTCATGCATAGTTTTTGTGACATCCTGACTCGACAAAGCGATCCTAAGAGAGCAGGTACAGCAAGAGTTCCTAGCGAGCTTCTATGATGGCAGGCTAGCTGAGGTAGTGGCCACATGAATGAATCGGATTATATATTGAAAAGGGAGAAACTAATCATCAAAGGCGCCTTTTGGTTGAATGGCCGGAGAGTTGAAAGAACTCCAGGATTAAGCGTGCTCGCTTGACAGAAATCCTAAGATTGGTGACCTCTTGAGAAGTTTCTCATTGCATCTGCAGGACAAAACCGTGTGGGTTTTGCCGATCTAATATGGAATGAAACCGGCTTGATCCAAAGCGGACAATTCCTTTGGTGGTTGGAGTCAGGCTGTTATAGTTGGTATCAGAGCCGGACCCCCTCCAGTAGATGTATGGTTTGAGGATGTACCACGCGGAAGTTGGTGTGACATCCCGACCTAGCAAAGCGATCTTCAGAGGGCAGGTAGAGCAAGAGCTCTTGGCGAGCTTCTAGGATGGCAGACTAACTAGGATAATAGAATGCGGGACACAGGAATGAATGAGATCATATATCGAAAAGGGGGAAACTAATCATCAGATGTGCCTTTTGGTGGAATGACAAGAGAGTTGGAAGAACTCTAGGGTGCTCGCTTGACAGAAATCCTGGGATGAATGACCTCCTGGGAAGTTTTTCATTTTACCAATAGGACAAAATCGTACAGGTCTCGTCAATCCAATACGGGATAGAATCGATTTGATCAAAAGCGGACAATTCCTTTAGTAGTTGGAGTCAAGCTGTTACAATTTTAGAGTCTAAAGAGGCCAAGGACCTGAGTGTTGAATCCAGAAGAAAATTAGAAAGTGTTTTAATGAAAAAGACTGATACTAGTAGTGTTGTTGAGATTTAAAATGAGGACACCCAGAAGGAAGAGAAAGCAGAGGAAGATAAAAAATATGAAAGGAGCAACTTTGATTTTAACTTCCTTCAGTTGAATAGAAGATAAGACAAGCGAGATTGCTATGGAGAGATTTTAAGGATTGAAAATATTTAGGGATTCAAAAACAAAAGAGAGAGTTTGTTGTTGGGCACTTGGGCTAAGATAGAATGATGCTGTTACTTTATTTTACTAGGCAAGGATAAAAACAGTGTTTCATTTGATAATCTAAAATCTTAAGGTAGTGGATTTTACGGTCATCTAATTATGTGTTATGTTGTGGGCCCTGCTAATAGCTACACCAGCATAACACTAAGGTTGAGGGACGGATGCTATAATTGTTAACAAAAAAATTAGTTCATGATATCAATTGTAGCAATTAAAAGAATAGGTTAAAATTGTTAAAAAGGTCACCTCCTGGTTTTCTTATTGTTCATTAGGCTTAATAAATACTATTAATTTAAAATAATATTAATAATTACTTATAAATACCAATTTGGCCATTAATTAAATGCTCAATAAATAGGGAAAATTCATATTAGTTTAGGATAAATATCCAAAAATCAAATCGACATTATTTTTAAGTCCAATTTCACTTTACTCAGTGCAATTAGAATTATATCATATTAAATTCAATAATTACGCTTCTTAAGGTATAACTTCACAATTCACCGTTCAAAAATCATTTTTTAAATATAAATATTTATACTCTAACACGTAATGCATAAATCGCAATCAAGACTTAATGCTTATAAAAATAAGCTATTCGGATTGAAAATCATATCAAACCCTAATTTGATAACAATTAGCAATTGAGTAAGTTATTATTCATAGTTTTAGAAATTGGGGCATCACAATTCTCCTTCTCTTAACAAAATTTCGTCCTTGAAATTTTAAACCATTCTGAATACATTATAGCACTATACATCTAATGTCTTGCCCTTAGTCTACAGGAATCACAAATCCGGCTCTTCCATAATATAGGATTCATTATCTCCATTAATCAGGTGGTCAGGATCGACAACGTCGTACAACTTGATAAGAAGCTCCCTAGAAGCCGAATCAAAAAGTGTCAAGATCCCATGCTTTGATCGATTAAGCAATCCTCTGTACATGGACATTGAACGGAGGGATGTGAATGGTCTTCCTAATCTTAAGGAATCAATCTTTAAACACCTTTGAAAGAAAGGTAATCATGTTATAAAAATGATCAATAACAGTTCTTCAGAGTATAATAGTGATGGTAAAGAGGTACCAATAAGTGACGATAGTGAACGAGTGCAAGTAGTGTTAGATGATGATGATGATGATATTGAAGAAGAAAGGGAGCAACAGTAGTAAGTGCTAGATTATTGCATTCATTTTCGATTTTTCAAAAACAACTTGCAAAAGAATTACGTGATTCTTTACTATCTTCATATCAAAATGGTTTGATTCAAAGAAGGAATTGGCAAAAAAACTATAGATTTGAACAAATTGTGTCATTCAACCATGACATTATTATTTGGCACATAGCTACTGATCTTTGTTATTACAGCGATCTTGACAATCCTGAAAGAAAACCAATTAACCCAAATCAGGAAATTAGCTAAGGCTAATCCGATTACATGTTGTATCTTTTAGTTAAGACCACAAAGATGCTGCCTAGAGGAAACCGCAGTACGATGAATGTGTATAAAGATACTAAGAAAATGATGAGGTTGTTTTTAGAAGATAAGTACAAGATTAAGACATTCTCTTGTGGGGTTAAAGAAGTTTGCAAGACATTAGTTCAAGAAAACTTATTGGAAGGAGAAAAGTTCAAGAAAAATGGTAAGTCTTTGCTAATTGAAGCATGGCTTCTTGCAAAGGAGTTGCAGACTGAACAATATGAGAAGAAATGGAAAGCCATAAGTGAAGTTTGGATAGAAACGGTTGTTTATGCTGCAAATCATTATGAGTTGAGATACCGTGCTCTGCAACTTTGCAAAGGAGGAGAGTTCCTCACTCATGTTTGTCTTCTTATGGCTCATCTTGGCTTAAGTGAGCAATTTCAAGAATTTGATTTTGAAATACTCCATAGCTATTGTCTTTAATGGAAAGCATTTTCATAGTACGTGTTCATTACCCTATTTATAGAACCAAAAAACCAAATTAAAGATTGTTTAAAAAATATTTCTATTTTATTTTTTTCTTTTCAAGTCTATAGTCAAAAGTATTATTATTTTAATAAAAATCTTTATTTTTATTATTTTAGTCTATAAATAAATATGAATCTGGTTTAGGTAAGTATTCTTCCTTTTTTTTTACGATTTGAATTAATAATATAAATTTTATATTAATTAATTTAAAAATTAGTTTGAATTAAAAATTAAAAATAATAAAAATTATTATTATTATTTAGACGAAATTAGAGGATTTTGTCTTTTTTTTTTCCTTAATTATACTCCACTTTAAGGATAGAAAATAGCTAAGTTAAAAATCTTTAAACTACTGAAAATATCATTAAATTATTTCAAATTTCTTATCACTAATAAAAAAAATAATTTCTTATCAAATTTCACTTTCAATAAAAAAACAAAAAAAAATATTTTTCAGAAAAAAGTAAAAAATAATAATAAAATAGAAGTAAAAAGGGTATCTCTAGCCGACGACAGAGTAGGAGCAGAGAGCATATATTTATTCGAGGGAATTGGTAAAGAAGAAAAGAAACAGCGAGCGGAAACATTGAAAATGGCAGGAGAAGGAAAAGGAAGCGAAAATTGGGTAGAAGATCTGCAACGTACTGTCATTCAATCCAAAGACTCTGCTATTCGGTCTGCTCGTTCTTTTCAACAAAATTCATCTTTCCATCTTCGCTCCTTGCAGGTAATTCTCATCTTCTCCTTTTTTTTTAATCTAAAAACAGATTGGGTGATTGATGATATACATGGCATGGGGTAATTCTCATCAATTTCTTTCATTTTCAGCCACTGGGTATTACCCTTTCTGATGATTTTTTTTTTGTATTTTATGAATAGAAATAAATAGTTGATTATTATATATATTCTAAAACTTAACAGGATCATGTGCCACGAGCTGTTTCCCAGTTCAAAACTTACGAAGATGCTTTTGTGAACAAAATTAAAGGTGATAATTTATGCATTTAACTTTGTTTTCTTAGTTTCTTCATTTTTTTTTGGCGAGTTAATATGGAGTGGATTAGGTTGTCAACCACAAAAGGAATTCTGCTTCCATCACCCTAAATGTATCAACCCTATGAACTGAGTTGGTGGTTTATTCAAATTATAGGAAATTACCCATCAGGAATTAACACATTCTTCAACTTGGGATAACTAATAGGTTTTGTTAGTGAAATAAAACATTTTTTAGGAGATTGAAACTAATGACTTCAGCCAAATACATGACTGTTTTAGTAAATTTCATGTTCAGAGGAGTTGATGAGTGCAAGGGAACATCCAGTTGAGACTATTGGTGTTGCTGTAACTGCTGGTCTTCTTCTTATGAGAGGTATGGATAAACTCACATTTATGTTAGGAAACAACTTGGATTTCTTCGGAGATATTCCGGATACAAACTCTTTAAAATCGTAGCCTTATCTGTAGGCATTATTTTTACATCATTGGAGTTATTTGTGCTCAATCTTGCTGATTTTATATTTTGTGCAATTTAATATTGGATTGTTAATAAGTAACCAAAGTGGTGATCCATATAAAAAGGTTTGGTTAGGCGACGAAGGTATAGTTGCATTAGCACAAGAAATGGGAACTTGGGCCTGTAAGGGGAAATTGCTGGCGGGAAGCACATTAGGAGCCTTGTTTAGGACTGGTCTTTTTGACAAAAATGCCAAACCACAAATAAGCTGTGCACCATCATCATAGGTAATCTGGATTTGCTTTTTGTCACTCGTAGGCTTGATTGGGTAATTTAGGAAACATAATATAAAAATATAAGATATTTCTTATTTGCACTATAACCTCCCCTAAATATTTGAGGACACTTGTTGAGTCTTGATTCTTCAACTGGATATCCCGTGCATATGTTAATTTTGCAAAATATTTGAGTTGATGTCCTTGCCTTTTTTCTTTCCTTCTTTTCATTCTACTAAAATGAAATTATGCTATCTAATTGCTGAAAAGGAGATTATTTTTTCCTGGTACATTTTATGTGTACTGGAACTCATAGTCTGATATAAGGATCTGCTTACAGGCCCGAGGAGGTTTTTGTTTCGTCAAACATTTGGTCGACTTCAAAGTGAGGAGGTAAGTGATCTATTCAATGTCCATTCTACCGAACTTACTGTCCTGCGCATTTGTGAGTTATGTTGCTTATATGTACATGAACTGCCAAGTCAGTTTCTCTCATGTAGAAAATCTAAATCCTCTAAGCCAAGTTTTTATTCGACAAATTATTATTAAAGCTGATTCTTTTATCTCTAATATGTGATCATCCATTCTTACATTTTCAGGCAAAATTTCTTAAAGCTGAAAAGAATTTAAAAGAGTTGATCCTCTCTGTAGATTTAATGAAGAATGAGAGCAGAAAACTACTTGAAAGGGCATCTTATGCTGAAAAGGATATGAAACATGGGCTTACTGAGCTCTTGTAAATTGATTTTATGTTCATTAGCATTCTACTATAATTTGTTACCTATCTTTTTTTTTTTTTTTTTACTCAAGAGTTATTTCTACAGGGATGCTGCAAGTCAAATTCAATGTCTTGCTAAATCAGTTTACAAGGTTGAAAACCAAGTTGCAGGTATGTATGCTAGATGTTGTCTTATTTGCCTTGTTGTTGTTGATATGCCTTTTACTTCAACTTCTTGATGCTTTTTAATAGAAATTTTGAAAATCAAGAATTTTACTTTGAGATTTTAGTTTGAATTATAAAAATGATTTGGAATTTAATAATAATTGAAAAAGGCAAAAATACCCGATAATAGTGTTTATGATCTATTTAGTGGTATTACAAATTCATTTGTGGTCGGTCTTCTCTCACATTCATGAATCTAATCACCATCCTTGATTCAACCCAACAAAAGAATATGAACCTAATAAACCTGTTGTAAAAAGAATCAAATTCAAATATTCTCGCTTTAAGTTCCTTATACAGCATAGCATTAAAGTAGTGGCGGACCTAGAAATATTTTGTAGGGGGTTATTTCAATAATTTACGACTATAATGTATGAATAAGGAATTTTTTTCCCCCTTTAAACTTGTCTTGTTATAAGATCTACTCTTCAAAGATAAAAGATAAAATCACCTAATAGTTTATTAATGGAAATTTAAAATATATATCTACTCTAAAAAATTAAAACTACATAAATAGCGACAATAATACTAGTAAATCAGTAATATTGTTGATGTTAATATTTTACACTTTTTTGTTCTAAAGAAAATTGAAAAAATTTAATGAAATATAACTAATTATATGCCATAAAATAGTTTTTAAACATCACTAATTTTGAAAAATTAAGTATACACCATTTAAAGGAATGAAATAAAGATTTATAAATTATATTGAATCTTTTCATATATTTATATTTTAATTCTTTGATAAGGTTATAAAGTTTTCAAATTAGATATTTTATTTAATGAAACTTAAGACAAGATCTTAAAATCACCCACGTGCAATAAGGTTTACAATGGTGTTTTGTGGGTTCAATTGTGTAAAAAACAGAGTTTTTTCACAATTTAAACTTATATATATATATATATATATATATATATATTCGAGTAGGGTCAGCGTAAGCTATGGTGCCACCCACCTCTGCATTAAAGAATTCTGCAGCTTTACTATGTCCTGTTCTATGTATGACAAAGTTTTGTTTATGGCTAGTTATTGAATGATGCTTGGGATTGGGATTTTGCAAAGAAAGTATCATAATAGAATATAGGCAAGGTCTTGGTTTCCTTTGGTGGCTTGTTAACTATTAGCCACTGGCGACCTTGATAGGACTTCAGAAGATATACTTAAAGTATTCTGCACTTGTAAACTTTATGAATTTATCAATGCATTACACATGTGAAAACTCCAGCCTTTTCTCTGAAAGAAATTATTGAACTGATGATCGCATCTTGTTTTTGCTTGTGGTAGATGTGATGGATGGGCTACGAGAAATCCCTGGTAGGGAGGCTTTGAAACTTCGAGCTGAGGTAAGTCAACTGTATCTTTGGTGTTATTAGATGTCCTTTCAATTGCTAAGCTTATTGAAGGTGCTCTCTCTCTCTCTCTCTCTTGCATCGATTAGGTTGCTTCAATGGCATCAGGTTTGAAGCAGCACAGGACTGCGCTGGACAAACGGATAATGAAGATTTCTGAACTAGGGGTTCCTGTTTGATAGCATAAAGTGATCTTGACGCTAGATCTTTTGCACTTTTGTATTTTGGTTCTCTCACTTTTTTAAGTCCATTCGCTAGTGTTCTGCGCCAGAACAGAGCATGTTGAAGATGAGTGAAGAAAGCAGAATTAGAGGAAAGCCTCAATTGTAGCTTGAAAAGGTTCATTTTGTGAAATTCTTTGGTCAGACTAATTAACTAACGATACTCCATGCAATAATATTATCATTTGAGAAAGAAAGCAGAAGCATTAGTAGTTGGATGAACTCGAATGAAATTTTTTTCTATATGTTAGACGCAATTGATCATTCCTAGTTGCAAATTTACATGGTATGTCACCAAATCACCAATTCTCAATTAAATTCCTCGTGTATATACCAACTTAAAAACAGTTTTTTTACATAACAATCTTAAAATCCAAAGTTACGAAGTAAATAATCGAACCAAATTAAAGAATTTGCTTTAGATTCAAAATGAGGGGGCATGCAAAATGGTTGATGTATTTCAAGTCATTTGATTAGGATCTAGCTGACCCTACCCTACCGTCCTTTTCTAGAATTGTTAGAGACGAGTAACATTGTTCGCAACTTGTTAATTAAATCATTCCTAAGACGTCACGTCACCTGACGTCATTACCCAAAACCATGCTCTAACTCCTTTCAGAAGGTCAAATCAAATGATTATTTTGATTCAAAAAAGAAATTATCAAATCCTATTTTCTCATTTGTGTGAATAATTCGGGAGGTTTCCCAGTTGCTCCAGCATTCCCACCAAATGCTGACAAACCACCAGCTCCCTGCTGTTGCTGCTGGCTATTGAAAGCCCCAAATCCACCTGAGTAAATTTGGATAAAAAACATATATATATCAGCAAGTGTTAAAGCAAACAATAAGGAAACTGCAGTCAAAATAACGTTACCTCCACCAGAGGCCAAACTAGCAAATCCCCCACCACCTGACGCCAAACCAGCAAAGCCACCGCCTGTAGCAGCACTTGAAAGGCCACCCATTGAGCTAGTACTAGCAAATCCAACAGGAAAGCCAGTGCCAAGTTGTCTGGACTGCCCAAAAGAACCAAGGACCGAACCAAGTGCTGCTTGTCCTGCTCCAATCTGTGCAGGCTGGCCAAACCCACTTGATGCAGGAGCTTGAGCAGTTGCCATAGCACCAAAACCACCTGAAAATGCACCAAGATTTGCTGGTGCAGATAGTTGAGACGGCTGCGGAGAGAAGTTAGAAAAGTTGAATGATGCAGGCCGAAAAAGTTCTCCGCTAGGTACGGTCATAGTGAAAGAAGAGCTCGCTCCAGTTGTTCCTATATTATTACCAAATGAAACACCAAATGGATTTGCTCTGGCAGCAGTCGAACTGGGGTTTGAGCCTAGACCAAAACCTCCAAGGCTCCCCAAACTAATTTCATTTATGCGGCTAGTCTCTGGAGCTTCCTCCTCCATTTCGTCCTCTTCAGTAACTGTAATATCCAAATTTGCATTCTTTCCACTTGTGGCACTATCAGAAGCCAGTGCTGCCCCAAAAAGATTCTGCGCATCAGATGGCTGTTTAGGCTGAACATTCTGTGCCATACTGTATGCAGCACCTGCCATGTTCAAACCGGAGTGACTTCCTGATTCCAACTGAGTTGGCATTTCAGTTGCACGAGCAGATGACACTGGAGGGTCAAGCTTCAAACTAAATGCAGGAGGTTCAGGTTGTGCCAGTGGAGCTGCTTTACCAGTATCCACTTCTGTTCTTGAGCTAAGTTTCTCTATGGAAGGTTGTAGCTGTGTTTTAAGAGACTCCGAAGTCAAAGGAGAAGTTTGATTTGCAGAAGGTGAAGTTTTTCCTGCTGGAGATTGAAGCCCTGGTTTAGGAGACTCTGAAGTTAAAGGTGGAGTTGGGATAATAGAAAGCGATGTGTCACTAGTAGGTAGCTGAACCTCTGTTTTAAGGGACTCTGGGATTGAAGGTGCTTGGGTTGGATTTACGGAAGGTGGGATTTTGGCAGTAGCAGATTGAATCTCTGTTTTATAAGACTCAGAAACTGGAGCTGCAGTGTGCAAGGGGGAAAATGACTTGGGAGCCTGAAAAGATAAGGAACCAGAAGGAAAAACTGAAGAAACTGATGACAAGGATGTTAAAGACACTTTTTGATTAGCATCAATGTTATCTTTGGAACTACCAAAAGGCTTGCCAAATGGTGTTGCATTTGACAAGGACGTTGTCGAAGATGAACTAGATGCAGCGGATGCAATGCTCGCTGATGAGGTCATCACTGAAGATGAAACTGAAAGAGACATTGAGAATGCTTGAGAAAGTGGTGTTTTTTCACTAGGCTGGGTTTTGCTGGCTGCAGCATTGAACTGCACAACTTTGCCAGGATGAGAGGGAACATCTGCAGTGTTTAGAAGAGAAAATGAAGTGTCAAAACCTTTCGTACTTGTTGGTACGTGATGCAAAGCTTCAGTCATTGAACTTGTATCCACAGTCCCCTTGATATTGCAACTAAGCATTTCACTCGGTTTCTTTGTCAATGCAGGTGTCTGTGCAGCCAATTCCATTGAGACTGAAGATTTTTTAAGTAGGCTAGTTTCAGATTGCTTAATGGACTTCGTCTCATTAATCAACCTAGAATCAGACTTCCCAACAGAAGAAACCCTACCACTTGATTTATGTGCAGTAGTATTGCTAGATTCCTTCACAAGGTTTTGCCCTGTCATGGGCCGTGTTTGGGATGCCAAAATTGATGGCAACAAAGCATTATTACTTTGCAACATGGGAGGCCTCAACCCTGTAGCTTGAGATGTAAAATGAGATGGAGGCAAAGAGTTATCAAGCAGTTTTGATGGAGTCGTTCCACTATCGAAGGCCTGTTTCGGAAACACATACTGAGTACCTGTTGAAAATAACAAAAAGAATAAGTTACAATCAGCTATTGTATGAATGCACATAAAGATATCTTTATTGATGGTGATTCATGATCCACCTTTGTTTCCAGATGGGTACATGAAAGTTGAAGGAGATGTCATGTTCGTTAGGTGACTGACCGCCGAGCTACTATCTAGCACAGAAGGGCCAAGTTGTTGCCTATCCATGAAAGATAATTTATTCAGACTTGTCTCTTCGCTTTCTTGCAAAAGTACCCTCTTTACAGTTGTTTTTGATGGCTCAAAACTAGCCCAGCTCTACAGCAAGTTCAGAAGAAATAACACACATAAATACAAGAAGCATCAGCATCGATGGGTACAAGTAAAGAGTCCCTCCAAATGAACACTTGAAAGTTGAAAGTATTGAACTTTGAAGTTAGGGAAAACCCAATAAAAGCAATCTATTGGTTTCAAAAGTGATGCTTTCATCACACAATGCATCAGATTTAAAAGAAGGCAGTGTTTGCACTATAATTGACTGGAATTTTCCAGAATTAACCTGGTTAAAAGATTCAAGTTGTCAAACCTATGTTACTATTTACACAATATGGGGAGATTATCAGAAGTCAGAAGCAAGCAAATGGCAGGAAAAATGTTTTTACATGTCATTCCAAAATAACCAACTCAACTCGCCTTTATTATGATATTGATAAATGTGAAAGAGAGAAGAAAAAGTTTTGAAACAAACAATTGGCTTGATAAATTTTCATATACGGTTTAAAGTATATATAATACACAGAAAATAGTTCAAAAAAGGAAAATAATCTCTTAATATCTCCTAATAATCTCCTAGTATCCTTCTAATATATGCACAATCTACTCCAATAATTACAAGATTATCTCCTAATATCTCCTAGTATCCTTCTAATATATGCACAATCTACCCCAATAATTACAAGATTCTAACACTCCCCCTCAAGCTGGAGCGTACATGTCATATGTTCCTAGCTTGTTACAAATGTATTCAATATGAGGACCTCTAAGAGATTTTGTAAGGATATCTGCTAACTGATCGTTCGAACTAACAAAAGAGGTAGAAATACATCATGATTTAATCTTCTATCTGATGAAGTGACAATCTACC